>CM031235.1:720537742-720712742 GCA_018340775.1 Taxus wallichiana var. yunnanensis | reverse complement strand
TTTTTGATTTTTTTATATTGATTCTAAAATTGTAGGGATTAGTTGCACATAATTCTTAGGCTTAAATGCCAAGAACTAAAGAGTTTTTATTACGCCAAATTTACGGGGCACGATCCAGTCCCATCCCTTATTTATTGGTGTAGCATAGTGGTGAAATCTTGGTTGATTACTAGAAAATACCTTTTACACCATCATACACATTGTTGGACCACAACACATTCGTTCTCGTCTCTCCAATTTACAAATAATAAAACTAAATTAAGTAAATAATATTTTTCAAGTCTTCAAACAAACCTTTTTAATTTTATTTTTTTATTGGTTAATCCAAAATAAATTAAATTAACGTTTGTCTATTCTAAAAAATAAAACATATTAGTGTTTGTCAATTGGTCTATAAAATAAATTGTTTTATATTGGTCATACTCATAATTGTAGTGCACATATGAGATTTAAGGTCTACCGATTGGGTCAATTCCCGGTAGACACTTTTATATGGAAATCATTTGGAAATGCACAAAAATCTCAAGAATGGACACTTTAATGCTTGTAGAACAAAAAGTTTTGACAATTCTGATAAAATTATAGGCGAGTCACAACTATCCACATTTGATAAATTAGCCTGACTCATCTAATATAATGGTTCAGAAAAAATAGATTATTTTTTGAGATTTTTTACGAATCCTTTGAAATATATGATTAGAAAGCGATTAGTGTCGTTGAAGAAATAGTGTCATTGTCGACTACAATTTACAACTAAGCGGTCGATTATAACTTGACTAGCCATTCAATAATAACAACATAAAATCTTGCGAGAGGAGATTTTTTTCATGTTAAATCATTATTTTTCTTTTGTATTTTATTGCGCTCTAGTCCGGGGTTTGTGATGTCGATTTTGTATTTTTGTAACACCCAGAAATTTTGACGGTCAAACCACAATAAACCTACTAATTTATTAGGAAAAAAATTAGGTAACGTTTTTTGTTTAGAAGGTTGCAAGGGTAAACATTAGTTACAATTTAATTAATTTCTCAATTAAGATTTCTACAAAATTTTGTGGAAGTCAAATTAAATTAATAATTAAATATTATTAATTTATTTCTTAAAATATTTACGGTTTAAAAGTCTCCCATTAAGTTCAGTCACTTAATTAGATTATTTTTCAAATATTTAATAGTCATGTCCCATTAGGTTATAAAACTATACCCTTACCAATATTTATTTAAAAACCTCTTTAGTTCATTACTTAATTATCATGCACAATGTTTAATTTATTTCCTACCACAAAAGTTTAACAACTTGTCCTAGCCACTAAGTGGCCCCATTCAACCAATTACCCATACCCTTTTAATTTAATTTCCATTCCCATAAAAATGCCACCCACTTAAATTATATAAGATGAAATCCCAACCATTAGATCTAATCATTTTGAACCCTTGGATCATAGATTTTCCAAAATGTCCTAAAATACTTTATGTTGCCTTTTATTCATCCGTTACCCTAACATTTTTGTTTTGCAAGTTTGGAGAAAAATTAAAAGGAGAAGCCATAGACACCATTAAAGCTTGGGAGGGTTTATACATCTTCATTTTGTAGTATTTTGTGCTAAAATAATAGATCTACCCTGTTCCCATTGTAGGTATTATTTACCCTATTTTATTTTAGTTATTTACACTTTTCTCTTGTAAGTTGAATGTATATACATTATATATATACACTTATTTTTGGGTGGATAATATGAACCATATATATATTTTATTTTATTTTAATTAAAAAAGATTCAACCATATATATAATAATAAATACATATATATGTGGACAATATGAACCCCACACACACGTATATAAAATTATAATGTTATTTATTATTTTATTGTTGTATTGTTGGCACTAAGAGTTAGGTCGCATTTTTATACAACGGAGTGACAAATTTATGCGGCCCGAGTTAAATTTAATTATTAGTGTTTGGTTTTATTAATATACGAGTGCTTCCACCTCACTCCGCCCCACGGTTTTATTTTTATAAAAAAACATTCCTACACTACTTATTGATTCGGCCAACACAAAACATAAACGTACCCCCTTTTTTTGGTTTTATTATATGATTTGTCTTAAATAATGCACACAAGGTTAGGCTTTGTTTATTTAATATTAATATTATATTTATAAATAAATATATTTTATTTAAGATGTATAGTTCTAATTTATATAAGAGATATATAAATATGTTTTCATATATAATTTTTTGTTTTGTTTTTATCCACACTTTATTTCTATTAATAGTAGGCCGATTAGTATTATATATATAACTTCTTATTAATATTCAAATTTGTGATTAATTTATAAAGAAGTATTTTTAATATAAAAAAAAATTCAATATATACACTTCTATAAAATAACATATTTATATGTAGAATCTTTTATTTATTTATTTATTTCTTTGATTTGTTTTGAGATTCCAATAGAAGTTTAGCTAGGTGTAATTGTTTGACCAATATGAAGAATATAAATAACCATGTATACAACATTTTTATAAATCAACTACATTTATATATAAGATAGTTGGACCAATATTTATTGCAACAAAATGTAAAAAAATATTATAAGATTAACTCGAATGATTCTTTGTTTTTTTCTTTTAAAATTTAAGTTGCCAACAATACAAGGAAACAAGAAATCATCATATTCTCTACATACAAGAGCACCATTCCTTTCAAGTAAATTTACAATACAACTTTGAAATAAAGGTATAGATTTGAGAGAACTTCATTTCAATTACAAATCCACTTCAAAATCCTTCTTCCAATGATAAGAATACAAAGTTTAACAAATACATTTTACAAGAACTACTCCATTAAAATGCAAGAGTTACAAGCCTTCCACTTTAAGTGGAAACAACATGGCCAATTTTACAAATAGGAGTTCATCCATAGGCTCATATACACAAGTCTCCATATCAAGATCACCTTCCAACATCATAGCTTCAATTTTCACTCTTCCATCTTCTCAAATTTGAATCACAATACAATGAAAGGGGAGTAGGCGACACTCTCTGCCCAACCTTTAATCCAATAAGAGGAGAATCCATCCTCCTTATTGGCCCCCGAGCCCGACCATAAAACAATAAGGAGTGTGTTTGCAACTTTGACAACTCCACAAAATAATGGCTTCCACAAACAGACAATCCACATTTGCAACACATTCAAATGAACACACACAAACAAGATTATTTTTTTCAACCAACACATAGGCCTGCCAACAAGCCAAAAGGAGAAAGGAATATGGGAACCAACTCTTTTTTCCTCCCAAGAGAAGTAGCAGTTCCACCCAAATGCCTCCATGTGTACAATACAATACATTCAAATACATCCTTATCCCTCCCTTGCATATATGTAAAAAAATGTCCATGTATTCATTTTCACTCCCCATAGTGGAACTCCTAATCACACTCCCTCCAAAATGCATGCCTCACAACTCCCTTTTGCCTCCCAATGGTCCCATAATTCCATCTCCCACACCCTTCTAAAGGCAAGCTACCCAATATTAATATATCACATTCACAACACTCAAGCAAATACTCATACAAACAAAAATTTCACTTTTATTTTCATAAATAAATAAATTAAAAAAGTGGAGATCCTACTTCTCCATCAAGATTCCAAATATCTTCACTCCAAAAACTTTCAATACTTTCAAACCAAGCAAAATCTAAAATGTAACTCCAAAAAGGTTCCAAGCATGCAACTCAAGACCAAATTTCAAAATTATAAGAGAAGAAAACAAAAAAAGTAATCTCAAATCCATCAAATTCATCCAATAAATAGAAAGGGAGGTGAGGATGATGAGGTGGATCCATGTAGGATGCCACTTCATCATCCCTCCATTCCAACTCAACTAGTCAACACACCAAACCCAATGCAATTAAATGAACATGTAAGGCTTATGACATGCACACATTACACTCCAACATGCTCTCCATACCTTTCAAGGACAAATTAAATGTGGTAAGTAAAAAGGTGATTTTATTTTCTCTTTTACACTCAATAATGCATTAAAATGGTCAAAATAAGCTCCATACTTCATAAGTATGGTTGGTGGGTGACTTTGAGATGTAAGGGACAAGGTTAACTTGTCCCACAAGTCTCAAAAAGTGGCCTACAAGGCCAAATTCGAGTTTGGGAAGGGAAGAAGAGTACACACCACCTAAATGCAATTAATTCATTCCACATCAAACACAAATCAAGGACTATCTACTCTATTTATTACCCAAATGTCACCTCTTCCTTTTAGTTTAAAATTTAAGTTAAATTAGCTAATTAAGACACATTAACAAGTGCTAATAAAGTGACTAGATTTTCTAATAATTAAATACATGCACAACAAAATAAGACACAAATTAAAAGAAAAGAAAACATTACACCCCATTTCCACACATGTTAGATCAACCCCATGGGAAACCTCCTAACTAAGCATGCAATAACACAACATATACATTAGACACAAGTTGTCAAATTTGGCCATGTTGCAAAACACCCAACATTCTTCTATGGTTGGTCCCCTATCCCCTTTCGGTGTATAATGATATAATTTTCCTGCAACCACAAACAATAATACCTTTCTGGCCTCAAGGTCATATCAATATGTCATGGGAATCAATGCATATAAAACATCCATCATACAAACATCAATATACATCATGCAATACACACACACACACACACACACACACACACACACAATCAAATTTACAAATTGTTTATCAATTATTTGAAATCACTTAACATCTCAATTTTACAGTAATTCACATTCTATGATAACCATGAAATTTCCTATATCTACTGTAACTCCTAACTACTAGATACTCTTAACAACATATTATCAATCCCTAATATCATCATATTGTTAGAAATTCACAAAATCAATGAGACCACATATGTATCCAATACTATGAATATACTCAATACATTAGGAATCCAAATGTTAGTAAATAACAAGGTAGCCATTCTACATCATCATCATATCCCTGAATGTCCAACCAGATCTACAATACATCCTTACAGTCCAAAGTAACAATAAGAACACAATAGTAATAATGATGTCCCTCGTATCTTAACAACATGCTAACTACAATATAATAATAAGGTCCATGTCTCTAATCAACCGAAATTAAAATTGTAGTATAATCAATGTTAAAGAAGAGTGGAAATTACAATTTTCTTCAACACCTTTATCTTCTGTTTTTATTCTTTAATAATTATCCAAAATTTGTTGTTCTATGCTCAAATTTTTATGTGGGAGATGATGTGCATTGAAGAAAGAGAGAGCAAGGAGGAGATATTAGGAGGCTATTCTACCTCAACAAATCAATATTGGTAAGCTCTTTACAATTTTAATATTTGTTAAAATTTTTACCTAAATTTTTGAAATAAGAGAATTCTTATTATTTATGAAAGATTGTATCTTTACTTATAGTATTTTCTTAATTATTATGTTTTTCATTTCTTTAGATTTATGGCATATAATTTATATATTGATTTGTTACAATGTTTTGAATCTTTTCTATTATTCACCATGTTTTTTTCCCAAAGTATTGAGTAGGTAATGAAATGTTTGAAGTTTAAACGTAGATACTAAGGTACCAAGAAAATATTTTGAATAACAAAGTATAATAAAATAGGGATCTCTTGATTAAACTTAAATTCACACTGGTCTCTTTTTCTAGTGAAACCATTTATATATTAATATTGAGGAAGCATTTTGTAGAGGATATATTTCTTAAAAGTGGTTGAAAGATAAATGTTTAGGTATGCCTAAATCCACAAAGAGTACTTATTTTAGAAATATATTTCATGTGTATATTAGTATATAAAAATATGCTTCTAGCCTACTTAGATAAAGTATTTCCCTAAGCTAGTTTGATGATGTAGTGAAGAGAGCATATTAATAAAGCAAGGTTTGAGGGGAATTTACTCAACTTACTTTCCACTTATGTTGTTTAAATTGAAATTTTTCGTTCCGTTTGTGGTGGTAATGTCCGAGGTGGCATGACTGGTAGGATGATGTAACAGAGGTGGATTCGATTCAAAATTTCTGCGCTAGAAGTTTGTTCAAGTGTGGTGGTTCTCGGTTCGTTAATTGTTGAGCTCAAATGCTATATCTTAACCGAATGTACTTTGATTCATAGCTCTGGTCAAAAGTGTTTATCTAACTATTATTTTTTCAAATTTCTACATTAAAATCCTTACCATATGAAAATCGTAGTTCTACGCTCAAATATTTTGTTCGGTGCTCAAATTTTGATGTGGGAAATAATGTGCATTTTAATAAGAGGGAGATAGATCGAGATATCGAGAGGATCTTCTAGCTCCACAAGTTAAGCTTGATAAGAACTCTTATTTTAGTGATTATTTGTAGTTTTGTATATCTATAGTGGATTATAGATATGTGATTCTAGCCTACTTGGGTAAAGTATTCTCTGTATGTCGATATATGTAGGAAACATAGCATAGGTATAGTAATAAAGTAGGGGTGTGTTGTAAGTTTAAGAGGGAATTCTCATTCTTTTCTTCGTTTTGTTCAAATTGGAATTTTTTGTTTTGTATAACTTAAGTAGGGCATTTATAATTAGTTAATTTATTTGAATATCTGTGTATTAAATATTTTTTTGTATTGTCCACATCAAAATGCCTAGAAAATGAAAACCATAGTTTTACTACCTTTAAAATTAAAAGATGGTAATATATTTTTAAGGCTAATGAAATATTTATTATTTAGTCTTCACTAAACACTTCTTTCGAACAATATTTTAATGTTTTGATTTACTTTTCTATTATTTTGTTGTGTTGTTGGGCTCTTTTTCTCGGCGTTTTCTTTTAGTGTTTTATTCTCCTTTGTGTTTTGATTAAGAATTATCTAGGAATATTTTGTGTAGTACCTTCAATTTATGCAGCATCTTCAATTTTTGGTGTAGAAGATGACAAAAAAACCAAAGTAAAGTATAGAACTGATGTGTGTGTGTGTGTTTTACTTGATGTTCTTTGTTTACTAGTGTTGTTGAGATTTTCTAGTTAAACAAAGTGTATATAGGTTTTGTTTTTAATTTCAAAATTCTTAAAGCACATGTTATTTTGAAATATTGAAATATTTGTAAAGGTATGTTTGAATTAATGGTTTTTGTTTTATTAAAACTAGTAATATTATATGAAATTCAATCTCATTTGATATTTCAATTGATATTGTTCCATCTAACATATATGATAGTGATTCTTTTTTATTGATGGATAACGTGACCTTAAAAACTACATTCATCGGGAAGTCCACAAATAGGGTCAAGGACTACGCACCCAAAGGAATTCGATCTCATTTGATATTGCAGTATTGTTCTTCAATTTATAAAAGGTAACGAGATCAAATTTCTATTTATTGAGACAATGTTGTTTGTCTGTTTACTTAGGATTTTCTGGTCACACGAAGTGTAGGCTATGATTTTTAATTTCAGAATTCTTAAAGCACCTATTATTTTGCAAAATATTTGTTAAGGTATGTCTGAATCCATGTTTTTGTTTTAGAAAATTTAGTAATATTATATGGCAATTGACCGTATTGTTTCCCAATTAATAAATTTGAAAAAAATAAATCATATATTGGTAGACTTCTCGGGTAAAGTGTTTTGATGTAGGAAAGAAAGCATTATCTTTGAAATAAAACAACGTTGATCTAAGAAACAAAACATCATCTTAGAAATAAAATAGAGCTTCATAAGGACAATTTCACTTGAATCCACCTTGTTCTTTAGCCATCGAAAAATTGTAATTTAAGATAAACTAAAAAAATTTAACCTCTTCCTATTAGACCCAAATTTGAATACAGCTAAATTGGAGGAGAGATAATGAAATATTTTTATATTTATATTTTTAAAATGATGTTTACACAAATGACTCTATAGTTTTGAAATCTCTATAATTTAAATTTTCAGGTGTATTTCAATTGAAATTTGAGAACACATGGAATATTAAGTACTTAAATCATATCTCTTGAACATTGAATTAATTTTTTTAGGAAAGTAAAGCTATTTTTATTAAATGATTGATTGTCAAAAATAGGTAAACGTCTACAGGGAATTTAAATTGAATGCTAGTTTAAATTAGGAGTCTTCTCCTTTCCAAAGGAATTTTGGGATACTCTCTCTTAAACTAATTTTATTTTTCCGGTAGGTGTTGGCAAAATTTGGTGCCAACTACAACCAAGTAAAGGAAAGAAATAATCAAGAATACAAAAGACACACAAAATATATATTATATTTGATTTAAAAATTTCTTGCAAACTTAAAGCTATGGATCTGCATATTCTTTTTTTCTCTTCTTGTGTCATATTCTTTGTTTTTTTCTTACAAAAAAATTGTTCTTCTTGACTGTTGATCTATGTTCTTGTTGTTCTTTGTTCTTCTAGTTTTGTGCTACTACAACTGCATGGGTCCTTTTCTATGTAATACCTTGAGTTGTGGCTTTGTATATTCCCTTATTTAATATGCTAATGCATATATCTCTATCTCTTCTCTATCTGATAAAAATGTTGATGCCATATATGTATAGTACCATGTGTCTTCATACTTCATTGACCTTCGACATGCACTCCAAAAGATATATTAGCTTCTGCTCTTCGTGGCTTAAAATTCTCCCAAATACATTTCCAAAAGTTAGCGGAAATGCTTCCACATTTCGGGCTTTATAGATCCTCTATTCTCCGATGTGAAGCTAAGACCAATAGGAAAGCTTTGTGGTTATCGCAATTGTTAGTATTTTCTTGTAGACCTTGTCAAGATGCAAAGATTATACCAATGGGAATGTTCCACGTTCATTTTCTTTATTCCCTTCCCTTATGATATATATCGGTGAGGCCACTTGTAAAACATCATGTGTCACTATATAACACAACACACAAAGCAGGACTCCAAAAATAATATGAACTTACATGTTCGCCTCAGATCCCATCACTATAGAGAGTTGCAAAATCGTGCCACGTTTCCTTCCTTAGACGATCGAGATCTTCGCCGACTTGCCTTAACTATGAGCATGGACTTGACGGAATATAAGATGTATCTTATTATGCATACTTCACATCTGGGGGATTTACGAGGGAGGTGCCGAAATCGACACATGTTTAATCCTTTCACGTCGGATGTTCTCTATGTAGTCACCCAAACTTGATTACTTATCAATTGTGGTTAATTCCATGACCCTTACATCCACCCAAAACTGTGAATAAAGGGACAATGGGAAAATGCCACATGGTCTCGTTGCTTGGGCGAAAAACATACAAAAGTCTCAAGGGCCAAAAATATAAATTCATGTCAACTAAGTAGATGGGAGTGAGGGAAACCAAAATTGAAATACCTAGGAGGCTCAAGATTACCTAATCTGTCATAAATTTTGAAACTCCCCCTTAATCTTTAGCTAAAAAAATTCAAGGACAAATTTTAATTTCTAGATCTCGGAGGTCCTTCATCCATGACACCCAGACTTGCTCTTAAATACTCAAACCTTTATTTTGACAAAGGTTTGGTGAAAATGTCAGCTAGCTATTGTTCTAACTTACAAAATTTGAGTTTGATTTCACCTTTCTCAACCAGTTCACGAATGAAGTGATACCTGATTGTTATATTCTTGCTTTGTCCATGAAATACTGAATTATTTGACAATACAATAGAAGACATATTATCACATAAAATTGTAGAACCTCCTTGTTGCCCTTCATGAAAACCTAAGAGGATTATCCTTAACGATATTTCTTGAAAAACAACCGATTTTTCTACAATATATTCTACTTACTATGTAGACAATGAAACAAATGAGTGTTTCTTTGAATCCCATGAAATGGCTCTTGATCCAACATTAAACAAATACCCATATGTGTTTAAACTATCATTAAGGCTACCTTCCCAATCACTATCTGTGTATCCAACTAATTGCAAATAATTATTAGCAGCATATATAAAATTCTATAATTCCTTGTGCCATTCACATACCACAAAATACACTTGTCGCGTGTCTCCATTGGAGTTTTCATGAATCTAGAAATCAAGCTAACTACATACATTATATATGGTCTAGTTGCAATTAAACAAATCAAACCTCTTGCCATGATTTTTTATCTTATAGGATCCACATTGTTGCTGCAGTCATCCATTGTTGATTTTAATTAATTCAAATTTCGATTAGATATTGGTTTACTATCTAACATTCTGAATCTTTGCAAGATTTCTTTTGCATATTTTTCTTAAGAGACAACAATTACCGCTTTGTTTGCTTGACCTCAATGCCAAGAAAATACTTCAACAATCCCAAATCAGTCATCTCAAATTCCTTCTTCATGGCTGATTTGAACTCATCTATGGCCTTGTTTGCATTTCTAGTAAAGATTAAATCATCTACATATAAAAAAACAATAAGATCTCACCATTTTTTTCTTTGATGTAGAGTGTGGGCTCACTACTACTTTTGTTAAATCCATTGCTAATTAGATAGGAGTCTATCCTATTGTACCATGCCCTTGGTGCTTGTTTGAGTCCATACAATGATTTCTTGAGCTTGTATACTTTTCTCTCATGCCCTGGGATTTCATAACTAGGTGGTTGTCCCACATAAACCTCTTCTTCTAACACTCCATTTAGGAAAGTTGATTTAACATCCATTTGATGGACCTTCCACTTGTGATGAGCAAGTTATGGCAATAATTATTCTCACAGTTTCTAGCCTTGCTACTGGAGAAAATGTCTCATTATAATCATGTTCAGGCCTTTGTTTGTAGCCTTTGGAAACTAACCTTGCCTTATGTCTCCTAATTTTGCCTTTAGGATTAGTCTTGTTTTTATAAATCCACTTGACTCCAATGACTTCCTTGTTCAATTATTCTCTATTTTATGCATTTCTTCATCCATTTCTTCACACCATCTATTGTCCTTAATTGATTCTTCAAAATAAATAGGACCAAATTCTGAAAATAAACCAAAATTAATCATTTTATCTTCATTTTCTTCAAACCTTGATTGCTCATAAATATCTTGAAGACTTCTCATTTGACCTTGCTGTTGGAACGAGTCAAATGATGATGAATATTCCTTATTTTCTGGTCCTTACATATTTTGTTGGATAATTCCATTTAAGGGTGTCATTATTCCCTTCATTTGATCAACTCATGGTTGATGTCATATTACATATTTTTCGGTCCTTACATATTTTGTTGGAACGAGTCAAATGATGATGAATATTCCTTATTTTCTAGTCCTTACATATTTTGTTGGATAATTCCATCAAGGGTGTCATTATTCCCTTCATTTGATCAACTCATGGTTGATGTCATATTAAAACCAAGGGTGTGTCTGAAGCTATATGCAACAAGTGAAGTCTCAGGTGAACTAGTAATTGATTGTAGTTACTATTATTTTATTTTTATGGTGGTTTTATAGTGTCTTAAGATATCTTCACCAAAGCCTTATTGAATCTAAACTATAAGGAATTTACTGAAATAAACACAAATTGCTGAAATGAAAAAACTTTGCAAAATTGAACACACTGCTTGAAATAAACACACTTTACAGAATTGAACACACCTTGTAAATGTTGTTTAAAATGATTTTTAAAGAGATAAGAATGTAAACTATAACACTTATATGGACAATAGATAAATCCACATAACATAATTTAATTGTTGAATCAAAAATACTACAGAATTGCCAAATAACAAAATTATACAAATTACTTGAAATGATAAACACCAACGAAAGAAAAGATCCTTTTCCTCGAGGAGTGGACCCTTGCTCCACCTGAACCGGGGTTAACACGATATATTTCTCTCATAATTAAATGGATATTGTTATTATTGAATTATTCGGTCTTACAAAACTAATTGGCTATCCCCTATATGTCTTCAGTTCTCTCTCTATATATTTTCCATCCGAAGATGCATTTACAATCATGAGTGTTCAACAACTATCCTTACGCCTACAGATTCTAGTAAATCGAATAGTTCCCAAAGTAGCTATGAATTTGAGAAAACTAACTGGATATATAGTTGTTGATCTTATACATGTATATTTGGAGTGTGAAGAACTCGAAATTTTTTGGTCTATTTTTGCCTAGAAGGCCCACTCTTTGTTCTATAATCTAATTTTGAAAGATCAGGGAGATCCCCATTGATTCCAGAACTTTGGAGAATTTCTGGAACCAAAGGTGAATCTTTTTGGAACTAAGTACTGAAGTTCCGGAGTTAACGCAAGAGTTTCAAGCTAAGCCATATTTAGCCAACTTCCTAAAAAAGATGTTGGTTACTCCATAATTCACTTATCCTAACCAAGTATGACCTGCCTATTCCAAAAACTAAATTTCCACATCATTTGTTAGGAATTATAGATTTTTTAGACATTTGAACTAAATCAAACAAAATATGGACAATTACATCTTAACTTATGTCAGATCAAACAAAATTTATGAAATGCAGTCAAACCTTATTAAAAAGGCATTAAGATGAGAGTATTCATTACACATTCATGATTCATATTTTAGCCTCATCATCTCCCCCACACTTACTTGTTTGTAATTCCTCTTACAAACTTCACTCTCCGAAAGTGGGATCATGATTTCTGGACTCCAACTCACTGCTAAGATCAAATGGTTGAAATTGAATGTGTCATGTCTCCTTATCAGAACTATTGTACCCCGATCCTTCCTCTATCTTCTATTTCCAATATTCTAAAAGAGTGGGATCTTGAGGTTCCCAATTCTACCATGGAGACATGGGTGTAAGAAGGAGAGGAGGCCTTGTTCTCATACCTATCCACATACCTCTGTGTTTTTCACAAATTTGAGGAATGACTGAACATAAAATTATGGCCCTTTCCAGGCTCCATATTAGATTTGTGGGAGAGATAACTTCCCTTATTTTCAATGGTACAATAAGGATTTCCCATAATTTTGTGCATCCATCATGAACTTCCTCAAAATTTTCCTCTTCATATGAGGTGAATGCAACAATATCCTTCTGCAGGATGGCAATGTAATGTTCCTTAATTTGGGGGTTAAAGGCATGAGCCCTAAAATCTATAACAAATGCAGGTGGTTTTCCATATTGAGCTCTCATACATAGACCAAATGAACCGGCCTTTGTTAAGTGTTCAAGTTATTTTCCTCATTTTTCATTTTTCAAACCACAATTTTTCCTAAACGTTTTTCACTCGCGATTTCAATACCACCTCAAAATTGCTCATCGGACTTCTAGATAGTGATAGATTCAACCATGCCGCCAAGACGAGGAGGTAAGTCCCGATTGTAATCATTTTTTTGCATTTTAGGTTTTTTTTTTTTGCATTTTCATGGGTTTTTTGAAATGTTTGTTTATGTATACAATTTTCTTGTTTTATCAGTTGGTCGGCAAGCTCAAAATCGTCATGCAAACCATCAAAACATTCCTCTCAAAAACCGAACATTCCTCAAAACCCCGAACATTCCTCAAAACCCTCCTCCAAACATAGATCCGCCTCCTGTGGCTCCTTCTGTCCCCACTGAGCCAGCAGGAATGCAAGATAATATCATTGGAAGAATCGAGAAAATAAAATTGTCATTGAGAACCTAATTCAAACTATAAGACAAAATCATGCTACAAATCCATCCCGCATGACTTTAGCCAATACATTGCAAACATTGATTGGCGAAGTCGAGTCTGCAACCAACCAAATACATAGATGGAACACCTTTAGAAGTGACTGTAGGCGGTGGTATGTGGATAAACTATCCCATGCCATCAAAGACAAAAAAATTGGAAAAGACCTCATTTGTGCATTATTTACCAACCCTAGAACCAATGCCCCCAGCTGCAGTTACTTGCAAACGGTTCCCAATCCATTGGTGCCATGATGACAGAATCAAAAACAATTTTTGGGACCGATGGTGGATGGTTTTTGATTATCCACCATGCAACAACAATGAGGTTCCTCTTTATTTTTTGAAGAAATTATATTGCGAGTTTGTGCTCAATGAGGTCCCAAATTATTTTGACTTTTTTGACTTTTTTGGTCGAGGAGGTGGCTCTGCACAGAGCAGACCTGGTGCACGCGTAGGTCAGCCTAGGATCCCCCATGCCCCAAAACCCCCACTACCTTCAGTTATCCCTCCTACAGTGAAGGAGGTTGTGGAGATTGATACATTGCATGCATTGAGGGAGCTCACTGACACTCTCACCCAGCATAGTGACCAGATTGCATCTAGTGATGTTGGTGGAGGTGTCCAATTCTAGTGCACCACACCACTGTGGATCATGTGGTGCCGTATGCACTGCAGGCGAGACATCATTTTTGGTTCACATGATTTCTTTTCTATAGATGAGATGCTTGGGAATGTTTTTGGAACTGGTGCCATTGATATTGGTCTTTCACAGGTAAATTTCAAATAAATTTAAATATAAATATATATATATATATATATATACAATAGTTTAATTCACATGTTTGAGATATATATATATATATATATATATATATATATATATATATGATTGTACGTCATGTACATACATGTAAAAAACTAATTTTTTTTTTATTTTATTTTATTTTAAATAGCAAGAGCGGTGAAGGAAACAACATTCGGTCGACATCGACATGCCCATCATGGTGGTGGGCGTGTTTCAAACGTAAGTTTCAAGTTGTACAAACTTACATTTTTAATTTCATTTGATTGCACTAGATTATTATTATAATGTTTCACGTGTATGTTGTACATGTATTAATATTTTTCTCTTTTATACACAGGAGCCTGGCGGGTCATCATCTGCTCAGGGAACTGAGGCTACTGGCATGCCTCACATGAGTTTTACGCAGGTTAGTAAATCTCTTTACACTTTGTTTCTAATTACTGGAAGTTCACATGGATTACATGCTTTGGACCTCTGTCATGTAGATTTTAATATTGATTTGTACATGTTTTTTGTATAGCTTATGACTGCTAGAGAGACTCCTCCATATATGCAGACTATGGAGGCTACTGTAGATACTGCCATAGCATCTGCAGATCCACTAACTGAGGTACAATTTTTTAAATTTGTTAAATTTTGGAGGTTCATTATTTCTTATTAAACTTAAATCTACAATATCAAATTTTGTATGTATATGTGAAATATTTAATTTGAAAATTAATTATTTGTATGTAGCTTACCCCTCGTGAGTCTATTGTTGTCCCCTGTGATGCGTCAACAACAAATTGATAGGGATCATGACATTGCATGGTAAGATTTCACATGCATTTTAACTAAATTGTACAAGTTTCTAAATTTTGAATGTATTTTAAAATTTTGGGTGTTAAAAACTTGTTGTTTATGAATGTGCAAGTTAGGTTGCAGGCATGCTTAGAGACACCTAGGACCACATGGATGAAATCCGTAGTGGCATCTCCCTCCACTACATCCCTAGGTCATGGACGTGCTACTTCTAGTAGGGAAAAGAGAGGGAAGATGTTTCATGAGTAGATTTATAGTCCACCTGGATGTACATATGTGGTCATGAGTAGATTCATAGTCCATTGTATATATATAGCCTTTTGCGACCGCATGTGGTCCCATATGTACATTATGACACATGCTTAGTTCGAGATGTACACATACATTATGAACTTATACATATATATTTTCAGAGACGTGCATCTGGAGCACACTTTGTTTGATTCTTATATATATATCCATGTGTGTTGGTTTTCATAACGATAAATCTGAACTATATATGTTTGATTTGATTTCATTGCATGTATGATATCCTTCTATTTATATCATTATAGAATAAATGGTTGGACATTGAAGAAAGATAATAAGAGTACTGTAAACTGAACAATTGATAAATAAAGAACATGATTCTAGAATAAATTGTGTTTTTGAGTACACATTAGTAACCAGATCAGAGGGAAGGAGCAAGGGCCACTCCTCTCCGATGTGAATGGAAGTTTTATTTATTTCTTGTTCAACTATTCTAATGTTTTTTACTTCTAGTATTAATGTGCTTGAATTATCTAGACAATATTTTCATTCATGTATGTTTATGTTTTCATGATCATAGAATTAGAAGTATTGTCCCCAGTTCTTACTATCTTAAATAAATTCAGAATAGATCCTTTAATCATGGAAGTTGTGTTATTTCCAGTTTGATTAAGTTTACATTCTTAATATGTTCCAAATCGTCTCTTCATTGCAAATAGGCTTGGACACAACATTGATATTGACAAAGTATTAAATTATTAAAGCGTGAGTATGATCCAAAAAATAGATCTAGAAGTACCAAATTATATGTATTTAAACTTTTTGAAACTTGGAAAATATACCCTCAACATGTTCATCGTTATGGAAAATGGTGAAGTAGGACGATGATTCTTATTATATTTTGTGGCATGTGTGGCGTTACACAATTACCGCGGTGAATTATGCAAACACCTCTCAGTAGAAAGTAGTGATTTTGTCCTTGACGATGCCAAAATGGGAATCTAAATAGTTGAAAATGTTTGGACTTCCCAAACCAGTTCGTTTCTCATCTCCTTTCATCCTTGGATATAACAACTATAAATGCAAGCACATAAATAATCATCTAAGTAAGTCATTTGGAGTGAATTCAAGTGTGAGAAAAGGGGGAAAGTTCTCAAATTGTTCTGGTTTTGTTCATAGACAACTAAGTTCTTTCTCGTTGAGGGTTATAAACAAGTGATGCAAGTAGAGAGATCTTAAATCCTTGTTAAAGGACATCTTTTGGTAGTGATCTTGTATTGTATTGTATTGGAGATTTATATAGTGAAGTGAATAAATTTCTTACCTAGCTAGAGTTTTTCCCACATTGGGTTTCTCTAGGATAAAATTCTTGTCTCCTTGTCTTGCATATCTAAATTTTAGTATTGTATGAATGATTATTTCATAACATACTGTCCATAATAATAACTTTGGTAATTGTTCATTTATCATCACTAAGATAAGATCCATTTATTGTTTAAAAGATGCAGTTTATGGATAAGAGATTTTAAGATCAAGTGTTTTTGTGTGGTTTAACTTGTGTTGACATTTTTAGTTAGATACCCCTCACCCAGAAGGGTAGTGAAAGTGATGAAGGTATCCTCATTCCTTTTGAAGAAGATATTTCCACCAAGAAGTGGAAGCAAGGAATACGAAACATGGCTCGTAGTGAGATGCACATGAGACTGAAGAAGAACGTTTCTACAAGATGGAGGAAGATGTGGCAAGTCTATCCAAATATGTGGGAAATATTTCCTTGTCTATGGGAAATATTTAGTCCATCATGGGAAGAACAACCCCATACCAAACTTACTCCTCCTCCATTCAAAGAGAAGGTGAAGATATAAATTTAGCCTTATGATGGGGACATGAATGCCGATAAGTTAGACCATTGGCTAACTCAAATTGAGGTATATTTCAATTTGCATCAAATCAATGAGAGTCAATAAATTTCATTTTCAAGGTTAAAATTAACCATTCATGCTTTAACCTAGTTTGAAAGCTATGTTCATTCCTTGGTTGTTAAGAATCTTCCACCTATTTCTAAGTGGGATGAATTTAAGAGGCCAATCAAAAAGAAATTCTATCATATTTGTTACGATGAAGAGAGGTCCATGTATTGAAAATATCTCAGGAAAAAACAAGGCCAAGATGTGCAAGAGTACACCGACGAGTTTTGGAAGAAAGTTGTCTAAATGGGAAAATATCTCCAAGTACATTGGTGGAATCCATAACCACTTGAGGAAACCCATTCTCTTGGCCAAGTCGGTGAATGTAGATGAGACTCAAGTTCTCAAGCCCACTATCTAGAGAATGCCAGTTGAACGCTAGAGGAGGTGGTGTTTCGGTGCGCAAAAGGGTCGTTGCTTTGCTTCCGGCTACTTCATTCGAGCGTAGTCCCTTAAGAGCCCTGAGACCAAAATATCGTTCAATTATGATGGGTGACTACTCAGACTCTGTGGCACCTAGAGAGGCCTCATTTAATCCGACACCTCGGTGTAGGGACCCTCTACAATAGCCTCTCTCAGTTTTTTCCTTCTCATTTCAGTGCTCTCGTTGTCCTATTGTTTGCAAACACGTAAAATAGTGCAGTTGGAGCCAGTGTAAGGTTGTCAAATGCTATATTTTGCAAACGGTGGGTCGTGGCACCAAACCAACTACACTGCCAGCACGTTTGGGTGGCAGTGAATACTAGAGGAGGTGGTGTTTTGGTGCGTGAAAGGGTCGTTGCTTCCGGCTACTTCGTTCGGGCGTAGTCCCTTAAGAGCCCTGAGACAAAAATATTGTTCAACTTCGACGGTGACTACTCGGACTCCGTGGCACCTAGAGAGGCCTCATCTGATCCAAAACCTCAGTGTAGGGACCCTCTACAATAGCCTCTCTTGGTTTTTTCCTTCTCATTTCGGTGCTCTCGTTGTCCTATTGTTTGCAAACACGTGAAATAGTGCAGTTGGAGCTAGTGTAAGGTTGTCAAATGCTATATTTTGCAAACGGTGGGTCGTGGCACCAAATGACTACGCCGGCACATCTGGGTGGCAGGTGAACACTAGAGGAGGTGGTGTTTGGTGCGTGAAAGGGTCGTTGCTTCGGCTACTTCGTTCGGGCGTAGTCCCTTAAGAGCCCGAGACCAAAATATCATTCAACTTCGACGGGTGACTACTGGACTCCGTGGCACCTAGAGAGGCCTTGTCTAATCAAAACCTGGCGTAGGGACCCTCTACAATAGCCTCTCTCTTTGTTTTTTCCTTCTCATTTGGTGCTCTCATTGTCCTATTGTTTGCAAATGCGTGAAATAGTGCAATTGGAGCCAGTGTAAGGTGTCAAACGCTATATTTTGCAAACGGTGGGTCGTGGCACCAAACCGACTACTGCTAAAACATCCAGGTGGCTAGGTGAATGCTAGAGGAGGTGGTTTTTTGGTGCGTGAAAAGGGTCGTTGCTTCCGGGCTACTTCGTTCGGGCGTAGTCCCTTAAGAGCCCTGAGACCAAAATATCGTTCAACTTCGATGGGTGACTACTCGGACTCTGTGGCACCTAGAGAGGCCTCATCTAATCAAACCTCGGTGTAGGGACCCTCTACAATAGCCTCTCTTGGTTTTTTCCTTCTCATTTGGTGCTCTCGTTGTCCTATTGTTTGCAAACGCGTGAAATAGTGCAGTTGGAGCCAGTGTAAGGTTGTCAAACGCTATATTTTGCAAACGGTGGGTCGTGGCACCAAACAAACTACTGTCGCCAAAATGTCTAGGTGGCTAGGTGAATGCTAGAGGAGGTGGTTTTGGTGCGTGAAAGGGTCGTTGCTTCCGGGCTACTTCGTTCGGGCGTAGTCCCTTAAGAGCCCTGAGACCAAAATATCGTTCAACTTCGACGGGTGACTACTCGGACTCGTGGCACCTAGAGAGGCCTCTCTCGATCGATCCAAAACCTCAACAGGGACCTCTACAATAGCCTCTCTTAGTTTTTTCCTTCTCATTTCGGTGCTCTCGTTGTCCTATTGTTTGCAAACACATGAAATAGTGCAATTGGAGCCAGTGTAAGGTTGTCAAATGCTATATTTTGCAAACGGTGGGTCGTGGCACCAAACCGACTGACTATCGCCGGCACATGTCAGGTGGCTAGGTGAATGCTAGAGGAGGTGGTGTTTTGGTGCGTGAAAGGGTCGTTGCTTCCGGGCTACTTCGTTCGGGCGTAGTCCCTTAAGAGCCCTGAGACCAAAATATCGTTCAACTTCGACGGGTGACTACTCGGACTCCGTGGCACCTAGAGAGGCCTTGTCTGATTCGACACCTCATGTAGGGACCCTCTATAATAGCCTCTCTTAGTTTTTTCCTTCTCATTTGGTGCTCTCGTTGTCCTATTGTTTGCAAACGCGTGAAATAGTGCAGTTGGAGCCAGTGTAAGGTTGTCAAACGCTATATTTTACAAACGGTGGGTCGTGGCACCGAACCGACTATGCCAAAGCACATAGGTGGCTAGGTGAATGCTAGAGGAGGTGGTGTTTTGGTGCGCGAAAGGGTCGTTGCTTTCTAGGCTACTTCGTTCGGGCGTAGTCCCTTAAGAGCCCTGAGACCAAAATATCGTTCAACTTCGACAGGTGACTACTCGGACTCCGTGGCACCTAGAGAGGCCTCATCTAATCTGGCACCTTGTGTAGGGACCCTCTATAATAGCCTCTCTTATGATTTTTTTCCTTCTCATTTTGGTGCTCTCATTTTGTCCTATTGTTTTGCAAAACGCGTGAAATAGTGCAGTTGAGCCAGTGTAAGGTTGTCAAATGCTATATTTTGCAAACGGTGGGTCGTGGCACCAAACTGACTATGCTGGCACATCCTGGGTGGCTAGGTGAATGCTAGAGGAGGTGGTGTTTTGGTGCGCGAAAGGGTCGTTGCTTCCGGCTACTTCGTTCGGGCGTAGTCCCTTAAGAGCCCTGAGACCAAAATATCGTTCAACTTGACGGGTGACTACTCGGACTCTGTGGCACCTAGAGAGGCCTCGTCTAATCAAAACCTCAGTGTAGGACCCTATACAATAGCCTCTCTTAGTTTTTTCCTTCTCATTTCGGTGCTCTCGCTGTCCTATTGTTTGCAAACGCGTGAAATAGTGCAGTTAGAGCCAGTGTAAGGTTGTCAAACACTATATTTTGCAAATGGTGGGTCATGGCACCAAACCAACTATGTGGAAAGTCTGGGTGGCCAGGTGAATGCTAGAGGAGGTGGTGTTTTGGTGCGTGAAAGGGTCGTTGCTTCTAGGCTACTTCGTTCGGGCGTAGTCCCTTAAGAGCCCTGAGACCAAAATATCGTTCAACTTCGACGGGTGACTACTCGGACTGTGGCACCTAGAGAGGCCTCGTCTAATCGAAACCTCGGCATGTAGGGACCCTCTACAATATCCTCTCTGGTTTTTTCCTTCTCATTTGGTGCTCTCGTTGTCCTATTGTTTGCAAACGCGTGAAAATAGTGCGAGTTGGAGAGCAGTGTAAGGTTGTCAAATGCTATATTTTGCAAACGGTGGGTCGTGGCACCAAACTGACTGTCGGCACATCAGGTGGCTAGGTGAACACTAGAGGAGGTGGTGTTTTGGTGTGCAAAAGGGTCGTTGCTTCCGGGCTACTTCGTTTAGGCGTAGTCCCTTAAGAGCCCTGAGACCAAAATATCGTTCAACTTCGACGGGTGACTACTCGGACTCCGTGGCACCTAGAGAGGCCTCGTCTAATCCGACACCTCGGTGTAGAGACCCTCTACAATAGCCTCTCTCATTTTTTTCCTTCTCATTTTGGTGCTCTCTCTTTGTCCTCTATGCTTGTTTGCAAACGCGTGAAATAGTGCAGTTGGAGCCAATGTAAGGTTGTCAAATGCTATATTTTGCAAACGGTGGGTCGTGGCACCAAACTTCATTTTCACATGTTTGGGTGGCAGGTGAATGCTAGAGGAGGTAGTGTTTTGGTGCGCGAAAGGGTCGTTGCTTCCAGGGATACTTCGTTCGGGCGTAGTCCCTTAAGAGCCCCGAGACCAAAATATTTTCAAACGGGTGACTACTCGGACTCGTTTCTAAAGAGGCCTTTACAACACCTCGGCGCAGAGACCCTTCAAAGCCTCTCTTGGTTTTTTTCCTTCTCACACACGTAGGTATGGTTTCAAACATTGGGAGGAGTTGTTTTCAAAATTTACAACATTTTTTTCAAAATTTACAACTTTTTCAAACAATGAAAAAAGCTTTCTTAGCTTCGAGAATTTAAAATTCTCTACTAAGAATGCCAACCACGTGAAGGTGGAAGCTTTTCTGGCACCACTAACCTAAACATAAAAGTGTTAGTCAAAGAAATTTAAGTTTCAAATCAAAACCATATACTATCTATATATGTACAAAATACACAAATTTAAAATAAAATATATTCAAACTTAAATCTAGATCTTTAAACTAAAAATATATATATATATATATTGAAAAGAAATTATATATACTAGACATGAGCATTGTAAATTCATTCCAATGAACCATCAGGATCGGATCTACTCTGAATAGCAGACAAGATTGCTTCATGATCTGACTCTCGAACCTTCCAAAGAATCTTGTTATTAGGCCTTCCTCGATATCTATACAGCTGAATATTTGTCGCTAGAACTAGATGTGAATATAAGAGTATTTTCCTGTGTGTCTCAAAGTCTTCAAACACCCAAACAGAGGAGTTTTTAATGGATACCGTCGAAGCCAAGTTCCAGTAACTACCACTGACCCTGTAGGATACTCAATATCTTCGCCATCTATAATAGGAGAAGTCAACTTCTTTCTTTCCTCGATGCAACGACATAAGAAATAGTCTGTTCCTTCTTCATTGTCTTCTGTCGCAATTACTGCAAACACATGTCCTACAAAAAAATAACCAAGGTTGAACAACTCAAATTTAAATTACATATTAAAATTTCAATGGACATAACTCAATACAAAAATTAAATAAATAACCATAAATACCTTGTCGCACCAAAATCAAAATTTCGTCAAAGTCCTTGGATGTTGTAACTTCATCTGCAGAAACAAGTCGTAATGCTTGTGGAGGTTGATAACTAGGAAGCGGAGTTAGAGGCCTACAAATCCATCCTTCCACCCATTCTTGTGAATCACACTCAGCAAAGTGACAAATTCGATACAAGATGCACAAAAACATGTCAACTTTCTTGTCCATATGGCCCATGAAGTAGCGTCTGAGCTACAAAATGAGTGCATATCACTGGACCCAATGAGTGTCATACAATCCTCGTAGTTAGCAATATGTTGTTCCTCTATCAACCAAAAATATCTGTGAACTGTGGAATTTTCTTGAGAACCTCGGGCCATGTTGTCAGTACACCATTCCACTATGCTCTTTGCATCTTTTAATTTAGCACCATCTTTGTACTTCAACTCTTCTCTTGCAAGAGCTCTTTTCACACATGCCCCTGCACCGTCATGCTCTCCTTTTCCATGTCCAACCTCAGTGAAACTCCAAATATGTTGCACACCCATCTTGACGTGCATTCTTCTCATCAATAAAACATTCATGCATTCTTAAACTGAGACGTGTAATTATCTGACCATATATAATGTTGTTTGAAGTGGATGTCCCTATCAGACAAGTTTCCATAAAATAACTGGAAACACCCTTGCACAAATTCAGTAGAATGAGTACGATCATCACTGATATAAAAGTGGTACTCTCTTAAAAAAATTTGATCATTCTCTGTACTGTCAGGAGAATGTAGAAATGCTATATGCACAAAAATGGCAACTTGTACTGAGTTGTAATATTGCGATTGAACCTCCATTTGTGGTTGCAATGTGTAATTCTCTGCAAAATCGACCACTGAAACAATAGTACCAATAGGAAATGTGTCTTTGCATAGCTTGAATTGTTCATCCAACCATCGAGCTCTATGTGTATGCCTCGCATACTCATAAACAATTTCATCCTTAAATTTTCTCATAAATTAGAAAATGGGCATTTGTTTTGTAACTAGCTCACACCGTTTCGACTCTTTTCCATCTTTCAACTGGTATGCAACTGATTTATATTTATCAAACTCAACTAAATTATGTCCTATTGTACCTTCAATTTGCTCATGGATGTAACTTTCCAATTTAGGTAATCCGCCGCATGTACTACAACTTCCATCTAAACAATCCTGACTATAAAAAAATTGTCCAACTTCTTTTTCACAAAATATAGTAGGAATGAAATCCCTGGAAGATATTGGTGGAACTTGAACACCACATTTAGATAACATAGTTTTAGAATGAAAATTAGAATGAATACGTAAAAATTTAGCATAATGCATCGCAAATTCAACATGTTGCCTACAACAACAAGTGGTGCGAGCATGGTTGATTTTCACATAGAATGGTTTCAACATTTCAAAAAACGTTGACTAATTTTAATTTCCAGATTCTCTTGTTCAAACTTACAAAAAAATTGAGTTTGAGTCATATCTAAGAAATGCTTTGGATGTGGTTCACGATTAGTAGAACCAACTCTCCATTTTATAACATCTCTTGTATTAGGTGAAACTCTAGTGTTATCATGCCAAAATTTAATAACTTCTCTTATAACATCAGAATTATTTTTGTCCTTACGTGGTGCTCTAGCAGAAAATGCCCAAAAATCGGCATTATTGAGTGATTGAAGGATATTACGTCTTTCAATTGCTTTCATTAGAGTTTTTCGATTAACTTGCAACATTCGACTTGTTTGCGTAATCAAACGTTGTTTTTTATTGATTCACTTACAACACTAGTAGCAAGTACACGACGCACAATATTACTATCCCTAGTGCGTCTCTTGACACCAACAAAGTGTGATATGCATCATGAAGGTTTTCAACAATTGTAGAGGTTTGACCACGTATATTAGATGTTATCAATCCTAAGGTGTTTAATGTAGGTCTCATTTTAATCAATTTCATCAAACTAACCAACAACTGACATCTTTGGGAATCATTTAAAATTTCAAAATGATTATCCCAAATTTCAGTGGCTTTTCTTCTGATTTGTCATTCAGAAAGTTTGTCAGACATTGGTTTCAAAATGTTTTCATCAATTTCAATAAAAAATTAGGTTTCTTACGTAAAATCCTAGGAGGTGTTTTTGTCAAATTTTGCTTGTCTACAGTTTCAACATGAATTTCCTTATTCACATTTTCATTGTCTCCTTCAATTTCAACATTTGCTACATCATGAGTATTTAATTCTTCTTCAACATTGACAGTAAAAACTTCTTCATCACGAGTATTTAATTCAACTTCAACATTGACAGTAGAAACATTACCTAGTTCTTCATTGCTTACAATAGTTGGGATTGAAGATGAACCTCTTCTAGATTCACGAAGTTTCCGCATTCGCTCAAGCATTTTGAATTTTGTTGGCCTCTAATTCGTTTGGTGTTTTTTTACTTAATGACTTCCTTTTTTGACTTCATTTTTTGTCTCCCATGATGTTTTGCTTCCGGTGATAAGAAAAACATGCAGAAAAAGACAGAATTTCACAGTAATTCATACGGTAAGGTCGAGAGTAAAAATCACATGGTAATTCAGACATTGGGATGTGTGTAAATATGATTTATGAACCACGAGCGTGCTTTATAAACCGCGATCGCGGTTTATAAAGCATGCTCACGGTTTATGTTAAAAAACCGTGATCGCGCTTTATAAACCACGATCGCGGATCTATCTGCCGAACCTAAGCCTCGGAAAATCTTTTTTTTCCCCAACCAAAGCTATGGAAGGTCATTATGAAGTGTAAAAGGTCAAAAAACCTCAAATCTGCTCTTCCAAAGACTTGAACCATGCTAAAAATTGAAAACATTTCACAAAAATGGTGCCATCACGTAGGGGAGACTCTTAGCTTCGTAGAAATATTGTTTTTAAAGTGAATAGAATAAGATAAATATCATTTTATAATTTTTTACTAACAATAGGTCTTTAAGACATTTTTCCCGTGAATGTTCATGTCTACGTTTAAGACTGTAACTTTTGTTTTGCTTATCAAAATATGATAAAACTTATACCATCCCAAGTGTGGACAAATTCTATACACGTTAAAAAAAATATATATTTGATTTCGATATTTTTTGATATAGTTATGGTGGGCAAACGGAAAGCGCTCCATTTTCTAAATATTTTCAGACCACTTTCACGGAAAAAATCATAAAAAAAAATATTGCTAAAAAAAATACAAAATAAAATCCATCCCAAGATAGACAACTACATCTAACGTTTCACCAAAGGAAAAAAAAATAACAAGATTTGGTCATCCAAAATGCGGGCAAACGGACTACAATCTTATAAGTTTTTTAAAAAAAAAAACTAAGTCATATAATTTTAAGTGTTTAATATAGCTAAACTTGTCCATTTTTAAAAAAAAAAATTAGTATTTTAGAAACTAGATTCGAATGCTACGATTCATATTTATATAATTTTTCTAATTTAGAGTGCGTGTATAGCTAATAATCCCTACAAGGATTTTCCTTTTAATTTCCATGATGCCAATTTTTCATCTTCATTCGATGGTATTACAAGTCATGTATTTCTTTAAAGGCTTGCCTTTCCAATATTTCACCTTCTTCCTTCAACTCCTCAATTTGACTTTATAGAGGAGGAATTAACATGCTGCCAAAAATATCAGTAGCTTCCTTCTCTAAATTATCCCTGAATTGTAATCTTGTATGGATGATTTTCCCTAGGTATTTTATGAATTATTTTCTTCCTAGGAGTTTCTACATCTTCCGAAGTGATCTTCTTTCTAAAAATTCTTCTAACTTTTATTCCAAAGTCCATCCCAGGTGAAATATCACTATCAACAAAAGTATTGGTTCTTCCGGGATTATCCTCCCAAAATTCCTCTTTTGGTATTTTAATGCAGTCATTTTTACCCCTATCACAAAAGAATGGAACCCCATGTGCGGCCTATCACCCAACAAAGCTCTGGGTGCTCACCGAGCATGCATGCACGGGTGCCGAGTATCTCTTTATGTGAGTTTAATGGGAAACATCGTCTATGGTCCATGTTTAAGAGATTTGAAAGGAAGTAGGACATAAAAGCACCATAGAGCTCATAACGACTTCTAGATCCTTACAGTCATTCTAGACAGAAAGTGCTTAGCAGATTATATAAATTATACCAAAACAAAAAGAAGTTATACAAGCATCCATACTTAGTCATAAACATAAATGAAAAAGAACTACGAGAAAGATGTATGCATTAGAATCATCAATGTTCATATTCATATAAGCTAGTAACCTCATTACATTCATGGAGCCATTACAGAGTTTCATAGAGAAGTGGAGTGTAGTCATGCATTATAACTGGACTCATGTGGCTAGGCTCTCAAAATAAATTTATAGACCTCATACCCTTGATACATCCTTTCCTAAGCCCAATTACCCAAGCTAACAGAGTTCTTGCAGTATTTCTGCAGAGCTCCACTTCTATCTATTTCTCTATATCTTTACTTCTACAGGTGCTTGTATATATAGCCTTTTTGGACTGCCAACTCATCCTCCAATGGCCTCAGATCGATGCCAAGTGTTTGAATGTGGTCCTCCATGCAAACATGCTCCTCCAGGCCTGAGCTTTCCACTTTTACCATGATGTGCTTCTAGAAGCTTCTACCGTAGGCATGCTCCTTCCTAGGCCAACTGTCGCCAGGATAGAACCTTATCCATTCCACATGCACAGTCAGGTCATGTTTTTCACGTGTTCTACCCAAAACACCCAACATGGCTAAGTCCTGAACCTTGGTTTCTGTCAGGAAGGTGTGCACCACAAGTTACCTTAAACCTTTCCCTGCGCGCTTTATCCTTGTGCACCTTTCTTCAACTAGGCCTTGCGCGCCTATGCACCTTTTTGTACTTAACCAATATTTTAGGGGCCCAACATCACCCCACACTACGCCTGTTCTCCATCCATGGGAACACTTCTCTAGTGAAAAGAAAGAATACAATAGATTTATGCCTTGGAACAAGAATAAGGGGATGAAGAAATAGGGAAAGAAGAAAGAATGGGGAAGTGATGGAATCACTGTAATAAGCTAGGAAAATCCTTTTGCAAGTCGGCCTCCAACTTGTTCTAGGAATTGACTTCATTCTGCACTCTTTAACAGAGGTTTCGAACAGGCGCTCACCTCCTCAAAACTTAGTCCCTCTCCTTGTGTGCTTATGGTGTTAGCAATTTTCTCTAACTCTTTGCCTACATCATCCAGTGCATCCATTCTTCGTGTAATCTATGGGTACAGTTCCTTCAACCATTTTTTTGATTGAACCCCTTAAGGTTTCAATGGCTTCAAATTTCTTTTGACCTCAGAAATGATTATGTCCCTTTCCGCCCTATTTCCCTTATTATTTTCTTGAAACTCCTTGAGTTCTACTTCATGAGTGGTGACCAAGATGCCTGCCACTTTGTCTCTATCCGTGTAATTGTCATACGCGGCCTCAGTAGTCTGGGAAGCAACTTTTATATCAGCAAGAACCTTGTTGTACTCAGCTACGAATGCCACAACTTTCAATTTATCTTCTTTCTCCAAGCACGTGGCCACTTCTTCTGTAGATTCCAAGGCTAACGATTGCCTCTCCATGGTGAGGACTCTTGTTAAATCCTCTAAGCATCCTAAGGAAGATCCATAATTCTTAGCGGGAGGCACTCGGTTCGGATGCTTCAACACTATAATGTTAATAATGGACTCCACCTTTTTGTATATTGCAGACACCTTGGCCTTCTCATCTTTTAACTCTCACTATAACTAGGTGCTGATAAGATTCTCTTGACTTAGCTCCTTTTCCCTTACAGCTAGCTCTTCCTCTTTCTTCTTCAGGTCCTCCTCCAGATCTTTGATTCTATCATTCCACTGAAGAGTCTAGCTTCAACTTCAATGGAGACCTTGTTGAGCGCATTGCATAATTGTTCATCCGAGAGCTGCTAAGAATTCACCACTGGGTTGTCTTCTCTTGGTCTTGGAAATGTTATTATTGCCCCATGGCTTACTTCAAATTTTGGATCATCAAGATGGGACTCAATTTCCCATGAGAGCATCTTCCTTGTCCATGGGTATGCAGCCTCCTTGTCAAAAGATGACATTTCCACAAGCTCCTCTACTGGAATTGTGCTTTGGAACTGCGTGCGAAACACTTTGTTGGGGTCATCAATATAACCCATCCTTGGCCTCTCCTCCCCTACGCACCTTCCTCCCATGCGCGTGCCCTTAGGAATACTTACAGTTAAAATGGGGCCTCCAGTGCTACCGTGGTCCTTTTTGCGCTCTCCTCCTTATCCTCGTTCAAAACTAGCTCAACATTGCATTCCAACTTCTCCTCCACCAAGGTATCAATGTTATTTGTTTCTTCTCTCTCTGCCACCTTGGTTTTTTGTTCCAACGTAAGGCTTGGAGCATTCTGCTTCTGCGTGCCATCCTCCTCACTTCTCATGTCTTGGGTGCCTTCCGCCTCCTGGCTATCCTTACACCGCACGAAAAGGAACCCCTATTCCTCTTCTCCACCTTCTTCTTCTAAAACATGCACGTTGAAAATAGGTAGCCCTTGATCTTTTCGGGATCATATTCCCCACTAACATCTTCTTCACTTATGTACTTGTCTCGAACTCCCGGTCTCTTCTAAGGTGGTCTCCTCTTCTATCCTCTACTTCTTCCTAAGCGAGGATTCTCCGGTGTGGTGACTCTATCTCTTCTTCTCCCAAGGACTCCTTCTTTGTGAGCTTTTCTTGTTCTTGAGTCTTATCTTTAACTATGGGCTTCTTCTTACGAATACATACTTGTTATGGCGTTTGTCTCAGGGGAACCTATTACCTTTGTATCCATTACACTTGGTATATTCTTCTCTAGCTCCTTTTCCTCCCATTTGGGCAAAAGTTTCTTCCTACCAGTTGGGTCCTCAGGTATAGGCACCTCATTCTCTAGATACATGCCCTTCTCAGATTTGGGTCTTATGCGGAGGTATACGCGCACCGTGGATCCTCCTGCAATGGGCAAAGTCATGGGCCTTATCATTTGAACTTCATGTGACATGTACCTCTCCACATACGTGCACTTTCCAAGGTAGACCAACCCTTTGCGCATTTCCCTATGGTCTCAGTCCAGATTACCAAGGTCCAGTTTTAACTTCTTGGATTCTTTGAACCTGTTTACTCCCGCTTGGAAGTATTGAGCTATGAAGGCAAAGGGGAGCTTGCACCATGGGCTCCATGTCTCATCCATTAGTCTGAATTTTCCCAAGCATAAATGCTGGTACACAACAAATTCAACTTCTCCTTTGGTTGCCACTGGTAATGTTCAGAATCCTCCATTCTGCCCCAAATGCATTCCTCAGGTACGTATACCATTTCTCCGTGCTCTCCTTGTGCGCGGTTTTCATAGTGTCACACAGTGTATTTTTCAAATATTTTGCGGGTAAAGGGTCTTGAAGAGGTACTCCCACACGAATTTGTGTGATGCATCAGGTACTCCAATCTTTGAAAACACAATGGTTAGTAGGACATTACTGAAAAGGATTCTGTCACCTTCCTTCGTGCAGCTGACAATCTCATCTGCGATGAATGCAAATAATTTGTAGATGGTGCCCTATGATATTTTCCTACAAACATGCAACCATGGCTTATTATCCTGGGTCCATCTCTCCTGGCTATTTAACTTTGTCACCAGGTGCACAACCATCTTCATTACCGGGTCTGTGATATCATGGTACCTTGATCCCTTTTTGTATGCGTAGGTGGCGATAGTCTCCTTGATTGCCTCTTTGTCGCTTAAGTCGTCTTCCAAACTGTCTCCTTCACAGATGATGCCTGTGAAATGTGAAATGAGCTTATGGGTAATACACATCTTGCGACTGAAAAATGGAAGTAGTCTTCATGCATACACAACATCAATCTTTGATATAGGTGCTCAAAGCTTCCCGAAGTAGGGAAGCGAAAGAGTTGTAATAACCCCGCTTTTTCTAACTTGACCTTCACATCATCATTATAGATGGGAAAACCCCACAGTGTCCTTTTATTTTTGGGCACACTAACTCTAACGCCATCTCCTTCTCGATTGTGCCCATATGATGATTGTATTCATTTACAGACATGTTTCTTAGATGGGACTCCCACTCCTTCCCTAGCAACAATCCATATGGGTACTGAATTTTTGTGTACCACTCTTTGTTCAGACGTGCGTCGCTTTCTTATTGTTTTCCCTTACCCTTGCCCTTGCCCTTGCCCTTCTTGGGTGTGCTAACTGGTTTCTTGGGTGCCATTATCTAGGTCCTCTTACTACTTCAATCACTTCTTGTTATTCTGTTCTTCCACTCTCTCCCACCTTAGATCCCGAATTTGTGAAGAAAACTCCTTACACCCGTGCTTCTTTAAACCCTAATTGGGATAATCCCTTCACAAGATGGCACCTTCTCACAACTTTTCTTACACCCGTGAAATCCCTTCTTTCTGGTTTGCAGATCCAAACTAGTTACTCATGCTCAATCTCTTTAAAATTTTCTTCACACGGATCTGTTTTGGAAGCCCTAGTTTACAAAGATGCAAAAAGTGCTTCTTTCTTCTTATACGCAAAGTGAATAATGAAATGCCTCGACCCTTTATTTATAGTTTTTCCTTTTTAAGCATTAAATGCTACTCCACCTACCACTATAATTTTCATGTTTAATGCATATTTTTCAAACAAAGTCCGACTTTAGCACTTTAACTCACATGCCCAACCATGTGTGGACAATCTTCCAACCTTCAAGTGCAACCAATCTATCTTGACAGACACTCTTGCACGCATGTCACCAAAGTGCCGAAGGCACTTGCCCTATTTTTTTTTGCTCTCGCCTACCTCGTGTTGCTTATGCACTTTTTCCTCCTTTGTATGTGGTATCTGAAATTAGCCTTCTCTTGACACCAACCATCCTTTTCCATCTTTTCTTTCCATGAACCTCTTTCAACAGGGCCATTCAACTGGGATTTTCAACACAAACTTCCTTGGCACTTTACCCATGCTCTCCTTCACATCACTCCACCCCACACTAAAACGAAGCACGGTCCTCTACGCACTCAAAAATCCTCAAAATGTAATAAGGTTACCGGTGCCCAAGGCACAAAACAAAATAACAACACGAAAGGGAAACACAAGAAAAGAAATGCATAAAGGAAATTCTAAATTAACTAGAAAAATTTCCTTATTTACAAACACTAAGAAGACTTCAGAATCGCACGCGCCTGAATCAAGGATGTACGAGATTGTGTAGGGACCCAACTAATGGACTTTCAACTTCCCAAGATGGCGCAAAAACTTAGAATCATACAGTAAGACCATCTGCCTAACCTCAAACTTCTTGTTTCTAATGTGGTGATCATGTCATGCTTTTTGCTTTGCTTTTTCTATTGTTTGGCTCCACCTGGCGAGTGATCGTATTTCATCCAGCTTCATCAGTTCATCAATTCTCTCTTCCAATGCTTGCTCATCAACCAGCCCTCTTGTGTGCACTATTTGCATAGAGAAGGTAACATGAATTCAACTGGTAGAACAACTTCCGTGCCAAACACCAATTGAAACAGTGTGGCTTTGTTTAGCCTTTTATAATTTGTCCTATAAGCCCATAATATGGTTGATACCTTGTCATCCCAATCTTGTCTTCGACATCACAAATTTTGGTTAGGGTATGACTCAGTATTTTGTTAAATGCTTCTACGGTTCCATTTTCTTGTGGGTGATAAGGGGTAGTCTTGTGATGAGCTACCATGAACTCTACTAATAGGATCCTCACAGTCTCATTCAAGAAATGTGTACCCCTATCGTTGGTTAAACTTAAAGGACATCCATACCTCGTGATAATGTTCTCCCATAAAAATCTTCTTTGCTTTGTGGCTCTTTGCGCGCAGTATTTAGTTGTCAAATAGTCCATGCAAGTGATTACATAGCATGATTCAATCCTATGCGCCTTTGGTGCAATGGGTCCTACAAATTCTATTGCCCATTTCTTAAAAGCTTCACCACTTGGGATAGGGTGCAAAGGCATTTCATTCTCTTTCCTAGCTTGCCAATGCACCGAAAATGGTCACACGCTTTACTATAGTCCTTGTAATCCTTATATAATTTTTCCCACCACAATCCTACCATTAAAATTTTACGCTACCAAGCGCCACTCGCATAATGTCCACCCGCACTTCCGTCGTGTGCTTCTTCTATGATTATGAGGCGCTCATGCTCTAGGACACACCTGCACAAAAATTCATCATGCCCTAACTTGTATAAGTCCCCACTGATCAACATGTAGGGCGTGCCACATATGGCTACTTACTTCTTCTCTAATGCCTTCATCCCTTTCGGTGCCACACCTTCCTTTAGAAATACTACAATCTCTTCCAAATAAGAGGGCGCGTGCCACAACCTAAATAGTTGTGCATCTAGCATTGTATCTTCAATACTCTGCACATCCTTCCCTGAATCAATTCTTGACAAATGATCAGGTCCACAATTGCTCTTGAAATAATAGCACCCACCGACATATGCACCCTTGTAGAATGGGCTTGTTCACTAAGTACTCTAACACCATGTGGTCAGTGTAAAACACAAAGGGTGTTGCCAACATATACTGTTTGAACTTGAAAAGCACCTAGATCATTGATAATGCTTTGCGCTTAGTTGTGGTGTAATTCTTCTCTTCTAGAGTCAACTTCCTACTTGTAAAACATAGAGGATGATCAACAATTCCTTCACCCGATTGTCAAGTATTGCTCTAATGGCGGTTCCCGAGGCATATACATGAACATGAAAGGGCTTATCCTAAGCGGGAAAATGTAATTTAGGCATGGTGACAAGCCTATCCTTTAATGTGTCAAATGCTTTCTGTTGCGCCTCTCCCCAATGGAAGTCACTTTTATGTTTCAGAAGCAATTCTTCTAGAGGCACGGTGATCTTGGCATACCCCTTGATGAATTTCTGTAATAACCCATATGCCCAAGAAATCTACATACCGCACTCAGCAAGAGGCTCCCTAATCCCACAATAATCGCAACCTTGACAAGATCTACTAGCAAGCCCTCCTTACATATGATATGCCCTAATAACATCCCAAAGGGTGTAGAAAATACACACTTTTTAATGTTGAGGGATATCCTCAACTACTAACACCTCTCAAACATCAACCTTAAATTATCACAATGGTATTTTACTAGCCCATACACCATCCAATCATCCAAATAGACCTGAAGAAATTTATGGATGAAGTCCTGGAACGCTTACACCACTATTCGTGAGAAAACAACAGGCGCATTCTTCAACCCAAAGGGCATGACCATGTATGCAAAAATTCCCCATTCAGTGGCAAAAGTTGTCTTCTCTAGGTCTTCCTTTGCAATCCGGACTTGGTCGTACCAAAAAATCCATCCGTAAAGGAATAGATTTTGCACCCTCTTAATCCCTCTAAAATTTCTTCAATGAAGGGGGTTGGAAAAGGATCAATGACACAAACTATGCTCATTTCTATAATCCATGCAGATCCTAATCCACCCATCCTTCTTGATATTGATTACCATTGGACTTATCCATTTCGATTGTTCCACAACTTCAATGATCTCAGAAGCTATAATTTTTTCTATCTCTTCCTTTACCTTTACGTAAATTGGGATTCATCCGGTAGGGTCTCTTCTTGACTAGGTGCGCACCATCCTTTAGCTTTATCCTCATCTCCCCAAGGAATGGTGGATTCCTTTGAGCTCATGGTACCTACATGGGAATAAATCCTCAAATTCACGCAAAAGATCAATGATCTTAGAAACCTCCTTCTCCGACCAGTAATCTCCAATAATAGCTTCCTTAGGTTCTTCTCCTGAGCCGATGTTAACCTTCTTTGTCTTTAAGGGCTCATGGTAGGTGCGCGCATGAGTATCAACACTGTCCACTACCTCGCGTGTCCCTATAGAATGGTTAACATCCAAGCTCTCTACTTCCTCCCCATCAATAACATATACCAACTTCCCTTTCTCTTTTCTAAGCACGCGTGCTCAAGTTGTATCTCTTCTGTTTCTTCTGCCTCTTCTTCAAAGCACACCTCCAAACCTAGTCCACCTAGCAGCTCTAACATCCTATCCTCTGCCATGGCACTATCCCCCATGGTAAGGCACTTGAAAACTGTAATGCCTTATTAATTGATGGCTTGGTACTTTGATACTCAAATGTTTGAATTAGGTCAGCTGCTAGTTCTTGCCAATTTCTTGTCTGGCGGCATGTCTTAGAATGAATGTACCATGTGCGCACATAACCCTGTAATGTAGAATATAGTTTGTGCACCCAAAGGGATGGTGGCAAATATTTTGCGCCTTCCCTCCAAGTCCTTTCATAGGCTTGGACATGGAAAGAGGCGGGCTCCTTACCATGGTAGCCCTCGATGGCGGTGGGTGCATTGCTTAGAGAACCCGATAGAGAGCAATTCTCACCTCATGCCATTCCAAAAGGATTTCCGATGTGTCACCCACTAAAGCATGCAACAAGATTACTAGTAGGGACGTAACTTAACATCCCTCTTCTTTCATTTTCTTCCTTCCACTGGGCTTCCATTCTCTACAAAAATATCTCGGGAAGGCCCCTCCGAATACTTAGGCAGCTCCTTCCCCTAAGCACGTGATCTTTGTATGCACCTTTTTACTTTTGTTACCAATCCTCTCAACTACCGTCTCGATCAATTCATAAGTCCCATGCACCCAATTATCACATGCTAGACTGGTGGTGTCACTTACCGACTGAGCATCCTCAAACTGGATAACTCCGTCGGTAGGATGGATTATCTTTGGGTCCCTGATTGAGCACACATATATCCTATCCAGGACCTCTTCCCCTAAAGGTTCATTATAGGGTGTTGACTTCCCATCAGCCAAGGGTATAATGACACGTTCCTCCTTATTTTCAAAGTTTATGTACCCCTTATTGAACCGAAGGTCCACATTATTCTTGTAACACCATGGGCGCCCAAGTAGTGCTGGGAAATTTTTTTCCTCGGTGAGCACCAAGACTTCGAAGTCCCCAGTAAACTTAGCTCCCCGGATAGTGATAATCGCATCCTTTAAGACACGATGGGAATTTCCTTCGTTTTGTTTTCCATATACACCAAATTTGAAGATATTACTCATCCTTTATGGCTGTAATACTGAGGCCTTCCCATATGATGTTTTTCAATGAGGATATTACTCAACAACCATCCATCCACTACTGCATTCAACGTTATCTCTCTATCATAGTCAAGGCTATGAGGGGAAGGTTTGCATGCGGGACCTTCCTCTCACACTCTTCTTTAGTGCATTGTACCTCTCCCTCAACCATGCTCCTAGTAAGGGAATAACATTCTCTTGACTTAGCATTTTACATACTTTGACCTCATCCAAGTCATCCTTTGGCACCTCGACCTTCCTTATTTACTCCTCCCTTCTAGACCTGATCCTTTAGACACTAGATTTATCCTTGTAAACTCCGAATGACATCCATGGTATCTTGATATACCTCCTTTTGAGAGTAGGATCGGGTACTTTCCATGCACCACTTCCTCTCTTGAAACCAGGTCCTTTGCCTTCGTATTTCCTTTTGCGTGTGCGGCCTCTACTCTTGTTGTTACTAAAACAGTTCTAATCCTACATCACATGTCACCCTGCACCATCCATTATGTGTATATCTTCTTAATTCTTACCATTGCAATGCCCTTGTCCTTTCGTTGTTGTTGACTCATGTGCTCAAATAACTCAAGTGCATTCCTCATACTTGTGTTTCTTCCTATACCATGAGCACTACAACATGTCTAGGCACTCACGTTTTTAATGCTCTATAGACCCACAATTAAAAAGGTTCCATGTGGAAACTCACTCCTTCCTCCTGTGGTTACCACGACCACAAAATCCTTCACAAAATCCCCTTCCATATGCACCTCCATCGTGCACTCCTCATACCGGTGATCATCACTCTTTGAACTACTGCGGTAATGCTTTGGTCTAGCGTGCACCCCATGATCAATGGCCTCATGGATCTCGATCGATGAGCCTACAATCCTTAGTATCATGGGTTGCAGAGGTGAATATCTTATAGTAAGCAAGACACATTCTTCCGGATTGCACGCTATAACAAGGGGCACTTTTCGCATCATGGTCCCCACGACAAATTTCAGAGTCTACTATCATGGCGCGTACTATCCTCCGAGGGAAACTATCCTTGACATGCCCCTCTACTTCACAATCTATACACCATAAACCACTGCAAGTCTCATGGGCTGAGTTCGCAAACAATTTTTCTAGTTTCTTAGCCATAGCAATAATTTGAGCCTCCAAAACGGGCTAATACGGTGTCAACATTACCTAATAGCCTCGGCGCGCAGAGCCGCTTTTAGCGCCTCGCGCATGTGCTTGTGAAAGAATTATGAGATAAGGCCCTTCTAAAAGGTGTGATCAACCCTCCAAAAAACCATTGAGCATGATGTGAAGGGTGAATATCATATGATAATTTAGATAAGAGAGTTTTAAAGCATGCGTCTTACTCCCACACACTCTCTGCCATTCCTTGTTGAATCTCCTTCGCATACTGATGCTCTTTTGTTCAAACTTACGGATGTGGAATTTTGTCAGGAAGGCATTCTTTAAAGCAATGTAATCCACCACCATTTGATGAGGGTCATATTTCCTATACCAGCTATGCGCGCGCCCCTGCATCGTTGTTGCAAATTGACAAGCCTTCCACTCCAAGTTGTGATCCCCTTTACGCGCCATAACATCTCACACTTGTGAACATGTTTTACTGACATCTTCAATACCTCTATAATCTAGAAAATGTAAATACATCTCAAAGAAGACTTGAGGGGGTGGCTGGGGCCCTTTTCTTCCTGAGCCAGAGCCTTGGTTTCCTCTAGTGTTTCCTCTACTGTCGAATCCACTAGGTCTTGTGCCTCCTGAGCCACCAGATCCACCAGAACTAGTAGGTCCACCAGGTCATGTCCCTCCTGACCCACCAGATCCACCAAAACCACTAGGTCCTATAGTAGTCGTGCCAAGTGTCCCCAAGGTTCCACTGAACTGTGCGCCGATGGTCTGTGATAATGCCCCATTACAACTATTGTACCCCACGCCACTCCTGACGCAAGACCAAAGGCTTGTATACTTGCTCCTTGTCCAAAGACTCCTCCTTGATTATTGGAATATGTGTAGCCATAGAAGTGGGAACTAAAAAATTGTACCTCCTAGGCGTAGATCTGTCACTTCCACTAATACCAACTGGGTCAATGATACTTCTTCCTTGATCTAGAAAACCAAGCGCTAGGGTTTGGTCACTAGGTGGGTTTAGATACATGCCAATGACTCTTCTCTCTCCATATGAAAAAATCTCATCAAAATTTGAAGGGGTCTCTCTTATGCACTTTCCAAGATGGGGTAGCATAGACTGCTCAGGTTCCACATCCTCTACATGAACCTCAACTCCTTCCCGTAATGTATGCCTCCATAGATCCATCACACTTGCAGCCTCATGTCATCTAAAAATCTCCCTTTCATGTGCTTCACTATACTTGAGTTGTCTCTCCTCCCTTTCCTTCTCCATAATATCTTCCATCTTCCTCCACCCTAGCTTCCTCACCCAACACTCAGAATGGTTTATCCGACCATTGGAAATGCCTCTAAACTCAAAGTAACAATCAAGATCTTCATTTCCAGAGGGATAGCATGTAGAAATGATCCTCTGGGATCCCACAGAAATTTAAACTCAACAACTTCCGGGAAATAATATGTGGAAATAGCATACTCTAGAGTGTAGCTAGCCAACACACCCTCCCACCAATGATCCACAACATGAGTCCATGTCAGATCTGCATCCTGCAGCCTCTGGTATTCTTCTTGGGTCCACGCACATGATCTAGAATACCAGCTTGATCTAAATGCATATGTTGAGAGCCATTCATACAGTTCTACTAGGAAGCAGCAAAAAAAAGTTTCATACAAATCATAGTAGAGGTTATCTTCTACCCATCTACGTGCATCAAACTCAGGTCTAGTGTTGAATCTCTGAGAAAATTCATCCTTCGTGCTCTTGAACCATGATTTAACACTTTCCAAAGTTAAACGTTCTGTCATTACTCATTATACAGATCATGATGTATTCCATTTCCCACTACAACTTCGAAAAGAGGTCCTGGAAACGGAACCAAGATGCAATCATTTTAACCCCTATCACAAAAGAATGGAACCCCATGTGCACCGGCCTATCACCCAACAGGATCTGGGTGCTCACCCGAGGCATACGCGGGTGCCGAGTCTCTTTTTTATGTGAGTTTAGTGGGAAACATCGTCTATGGTCCATGTTTAAGAGATTTGAAAGGAAGTAGGACATATAAGCATCATAGAGCTCGAAGCGACTTCTAGATCCTTACAATCATTCTGACAGTAAAGTGCTTACATGATTATATAAATTATACCAAACAAAAAGAAGTTGTACAAGCATCCATACTTAGTCATAAACATAAATGAAAAAGAACTATGAGAAAGATGTATGCATCAGAATCATCAATGTTCATATTCATATAAGCTAGTAACCTCATTACATTCATGGAGCCATTACAGAATGTCATAGAGAAGTAGACCGTAGTCATGCATTATAACTGGACTCATGTGGCTAGGCTCTCAAAATAAATTTATAAACCTCATACCCTTGATACATCCTTTCCTAAGCCAATTACCCAAGCTAACAGAGTTCTTGCAGTATTTCTGCAAAGCTCGCTTCTATCTATTTCTTTATATCTTTACTTCTACAGGCGCTTGTATATATAGCCTTTCTAGACTGCCAACTCATCCTCCAGTGGCCTCAGATCCGATGCCAAGTGTCTGAATGTGGTCCTCCATGCGAGCATGCTCCTCCAGGCCTGAGCTTTCCACTTTTTACCATGATGTGCTTCTAGAAGCTTCTACCGATGCCAAGTGCCTAAATGTGGTCCTCCATGCAAGCATACTCCTCCAAGCTTGAGATTTCCAATTTTTACCATGATGTTCTTCTAGAAGCTTCTAGTGTAGGAATGCTCTTTCTTGGGACAACCTATTGCCAAGTGGCACCTTATCCACTCTGCATGCACAGTCGGGTCATGTTTTTCATGTGTTCTACCCAAAACGCCCAATATAGATAAGTCCTAAACATTGGTTCTATCCGCGCGTGTGCCACAGGTTTCCTTAAACCCTTCCCTGTGTGCTTTATCCTTGGGCACCTTTCTTTAACTAGGCCTTGCGCACCTATGCACCTTTTTGTACTTAACCAATATTTTAGGGGCCCAACATTTAACACCACTTGTTTTTTCCTTCTTCTCTTGAGAGGCATTAATTCTCAAATCACTTTTAGGAGTAAAAGGGGTTGGTGTTCCCCTTTTGATAATATCAAAAGTTTGTTTGAATTTGTGGAGGAATTTCTCCCATGCTTCCTCCCCATTTTTCTTAGAAATAAAATGATGTTGACAGACCAAATGAATTAACCCATGGTGCCTAATTATTCCTACTCCCCAAGAATATCTCTGAGCCATGGTATGGATGGAATTGAAGAGGAAACTAGGAAGGTTTACCATATAATCCTGCTTTGTTGCCCCATACCTAAGATATATCAATATTTTAAGGACTTCCCTTCAACAGTCCCATATTGGCCATCACATGTCAGGTACTTTACTACCGAGTAATGGTACTGTCAAAGGGAAGGCTAGATATTTTGACCCCTTTTATGAGCTTCTTAGTGATATAAATGTACTGGGGCTCAGGTTCACCTTCTTTCCTTAAGGTTTCTACCAATTCTTTTTCAGAGTTCCCCTTACAGAGTTTGGTACATTCACAATTGGTAAACCAGATACATTGCTCATTATTTGACCAATAAAGGGAATTATGATTCCCTTAACCTTAGTTCTAAGTTGTTTTAAATTCACAAAAATTCTCTTACCAACTCATCATTGTATTTGGTGAATTTCTTTAAAAAATCTAGCCAACCTTCTTGCTAAAAATGGCAATTTGACTTCTCTATCGGCAAGAAGTTGTATGTCATCTTTTGGTTATGATTTCTTCTTAATACCCATGGCCAAGAAAACAATTTGAATTCTTTCCTTCTTCTACAAACCTCTCTCTTTCATGAGATAGCTACGGAACTACGGAACTTAGTGTGGAACTCCAAGTATATCATTACCGACACCTACTTGAATTTCTCTCGCAACTATTTAAAAAAATTCTTTTGATTCCATCCGAATGATAATTTATTATTAATACATCTACACCTCATTTATTTCAATTGGCATCACCGAAATGATTTTTTTCCTTTTATTTATAATCATGATGTGCAATTAATAACTCATTATACCACCTGTTTAAACCAAATCTAATCACACATGAATTTTTTTAATTTAACCTTTAATAAGATCAATATATAATTACCACCTTTGCTAACATCATCTAGTGGCCTTCTTTGACTCAACATCCCTAAAAAGTGAAAAACCATTAGAAAAGATAGCTGGAATTCCAAAGAATTTTCTTTTATTTGAATTAGCCAATTATTCATGAGACCAACCGCCATTTTTGGTTTTGATTGGCCTTTGAGAGGAATTTTTTTAGGAAATAAAATGTCATTTAAGGGTTTTCATTCCCTTCCATTTTTTTGGAGGGGGAAGAGAATGCCATTCATTGGTTTTCATTCCTTCCCGTTATTTAGATCCTGCATCTCATTACTTGATCATTTTGGAAGAACTAGGTTCTTCCATATGATAAAATTCCTACCATTTGCTTTAATCTACTTAAATAATTCATCTCGGTAGGAGGCTTCCTATAAATTTTTATCATGTGTTCATTGAAAAACAAGTGACCTTATACTTCCATCAATGGGAAGTAGCTAAATAGAGCCATTGTCATATATCTTCTCAATCTGATAAGGTCCTAGCCACCTGGTTCTCAACTTGCCTTTGAATTTATGGTACTTGGAATCAAATAGTAATTCCCAATCTCCTATCTTGAATTGTCTTTCCTTGATATGTGTATCATGCCACTGCTTCCTTTGGTCTTGGATTATCTCTGTTTGTTGAATTTCTTCTAATCTTAGCTCATCTAATTCATTGAGTTGTAGAATTATTTCCTTTTGTGTTGTATCTAATTCAATACCCAACTTAGTTGTTGTCCTCATTGTCTGCAGTTCAAATTGATGGGTAACAAGGATTCTTCCCATAGACTAAATCATATGGTGAGAACCCTATTGTAGTATTCCAAGTTGTGTTATAATCCCAAACAGCCTTAGGTATCCTTTTTCCCAATCTCTTCTACTTGCTTCAACTGTTTTGGTGAGAATGTTTTCCAATTCCCTGTTTGTCACTTCTGCTTATCCATTGGATTGTGGGTGATAGGGAGATGACTTCCTATGATTGATCTAATAGTACATTATAAAGGCTGGATCATATTAGACATGAAATGTGGGCCTTGATCTGAAACTATACTTCTTGGTGCACCAAAATTCATCATAATTATGTGCCAAAGGAAATCAACAACTACATCTTCATTAGCATTTGTTAAAGCCTGCACCTCTGCCCACTTTGTTACATAATAAATACATACAAGAATGTGCTCCTTTCCTTCTGAAGGAGGACTAAAAGGACCAATGGAATATATCGCCACCTTTCAAATGGTTCAATCACCACTTGAGGTTGTAGTGGCGTTTCACTATTAAAAGTTGGTTGTCTCATCCTTTGACATGGATCACACTGATTGATGTATTTCTCCACATATTTATATAGAGATGGCCGAGAATAGCAAGTGTCAAGTATTTTGAGCTGTCCTTTTCACCGAGAAGTGTCATCCACTAAGTTCATCATGACATGCCCTAAGTATGTCAAAAATTTCATCCTCTCTAACAAACTGTGTAAAACCAAATTAGGACCACATTTAAATAACATTCCATTTTAACCATTTAAATTGTGCATTGGTTTTGATTAATCTTTTCATTTGTTTCTTAGTAAAAGAAGGACAAAATTCCCTATCGCAAGATACTTCTCCATGTCAGCAAACCATGGTGTATCAACTAAAATAACAAATAATTGTTCATCTGGAAAGTTTTCCTTAATTAGATCTTGTTCCCCTATAGTGGTTAATCTTGACAAGAAATCATCTACTACATTATATTTTGTTGGATTATCCACAATAGCAATATACAATTCCTCGTAAAAGTAATAACCATTTGATTATCCTACCTCTAACCACTGGTTTGTTCATTAAGTATCTAATTGTTGAATGATCTATATCCACAAATATTTTGTACCCTGTAATATAATGTTTGAACTTATTAATTGAATAGATCACAACAAGAAATTTTTTCAGTGGTGGTGTAATTTATTTCAGTGGGAGTAAGATTTTTACTAAGGTAGTAAATAGCATACATTTTCCCTCTTCATCTTTCTGTCCCAAAAATACACCAATTGAGTTATTTGAGGCATCTGTTTGGATGTGAAAAGGTTTCTCCCAATTAGGTCCTCTTAATATTGGGGCAGTGATTAGTTTTTCCTTAATTTCTTCAAAAGCATGTTGACATTTTTCATCCCAAACAAATTCACAATCCTTGGTAAGCAAACAAAACACGGGGCATAAATTTTACTATAATATTTAATAAAATGACTATAGTACCCAACATTTCCCAAGAATGACTTGATATCTGTGGGGGTTTGAGGAACATACAAGTTTGAAATAATCTTAATTTTTTCATGGTCAACTTGAATTCCTCTTTTTAAAATGTGGTGTCCGAGTACAACTCCCTCACTAACCATCATCAAAAATTTCTCATGATTAAGAGAAAAATGGTGTTGCTCACATATTTTTGATACTCTATCTAAAATTTTCAAGGCATCATCAAATGTGTCTCCATGCACAATAAAATCATCCATGTATACCTCTACACAATCATTAGCTAGATCTACAAAATTGCTAGTACAACCCTTTGGAAGGTTGCTAGAGCATTACATAGTCCAAATGACATTACTATGTAAGCAAAGGTACCCCATGGACAAGTAAAGGTAGTTTTTTCTTGGTCCTCAGCAGCCACCCTAATTTGGTTATATCCACTAAAGCCATCTAGGAAGGAAAAATATTGTTTTCTTGAGAGGTTGTCTAAAACTTGATCTATGAATGGTAAGGGAAAATGATCTCTAAGGGTGGTTTTGTTAAATTCCCTATAATCAACACAAATTCTTAATTTTCCATTATTTTTAGGCAAAATTACAAGAGGATACACCCACTAACTTTCCAAGATGGGGTAGATAAAGCCTATGATTTTCTTGCTTAACAATGTCCCTTAATTTGGATTGATCCTTCTTTAAGGTTTCTAACTGGTTTAACATTTTTAGTGTAAATGTGATGGGTGCAAATACTTGGGTGGATTCCTTTCATGTCTATATATTCCCAAGAAAAAGCACTAGTATGACACTTCAAAACATCAAACAGTTTAGCTTCTTGATCACTTTCCAACCAGGTGTTAATGTTCAAAATCTTACCGGTTGAATCTCAATTTGTTTGGTTCGGTGCGTGATGAAAATATTTGTTGAAAAGGTTCCATTAGGGTGTTCAGTGGACATGAATGAGGTAAAAACTTATGATATGCATTAATGTCTCTAAAGTTACCTTGAGAAAGAATACTAGATAAAGGACAGTAAATAGAGTTATGATACTTATGTTGACGTTGTTCAAGCTCTAATCACTAACGTTTTGAAAGATTCCTTACTTTTTCCTGATATCTTTGAGACTAATGCTACCGATTCGTAGCTATTTCCACCCCTCCCAAAGATAAGTCACGTTCCTCTCGAGAAAATTTATTTACATCTGCATCGGATTGCGATGGTTTCGAGAGATAAATATGAATGTTTTGGAACTAAGTCTGAAGGTTCCGGAACTATCTCTGATTGTTCCAAAGAAAATTGGTGATCATTAAATGGGTTATTAATAATATTCTTCACCTCCCATACATGATCCTGAAATGTTAACATATCCAGAGAAGACAAGTTTATTTTATTAGTATCAGGATCATCAGCCCATAATTGTTCCTGATTATCAATAAAAGGTCTTGTAGAAGGATATAGGAAAATTTGTTTAGAACTCTTACCATTAGAGATGGTCATATTACCCAATTTGCAATCAATTAAGGTAGTAAATGTAGCTAACCATGGTTTTCCCAAAATGATGGGATAACCAAGTGTTTTACCTTTTGGCCGTAATATAAGGAATTCAGTAGATACTCCCATGACTCCACCATGACTGCCGCATCTTCAATGATCCCTTTTAGTTTAGCTACTAACTGATCTTCCATATGCAATATGGTGCTAGTAGGTTGTATACCTATCAATGGTAATGTTTTCAAAGTGTCTATAGCATCATAACATTTATAGCTTCTCCCAAATCAACCAAAATATTATGTATATGTTTGTTCCCTATAGTGATAGAAATAACAGGCTTCCAGGATCCCCATATTTGGGAAGTGAGAGTTTTCCTACTAATAAATCAACAAGTTTCCCATCTATCTTAATAGTCCTAAGGTATTGCTTCTTCCTTCCAGGTCTTTTCAAGCATAACATTTTGATTAATTTTTTTAATTCAGGAATTTCCTTGATTGCTTGCAACAATGGTATTTCAATATTTAATTTCCTTAACTCTTGCACTAGTTCAAATTCCTTGGTCTCAATAACTTCCTTAAGTCTTTCGAAAAGGGGTTTTTGTAGAATTGTTATCTGGTTGTTTCTCTCTTTCTTTTCATCAACTCGAGGGATGGTGAACTAGGGTTTGAGTCTCATTTGACATCTCAGTAATTATAACAAGTGGAGTATTAATTATTTTCCAGATAAAGTTCAAATATCTTTATAGTCCATGGCATTAAGATCAACTAGTTTTTCTTTCTCTGCTCCATAGACATGGGTTGTTTGTTTGTTTTTGGGATTAGCCACTAGTTATGTTGGTATTTTTGTTTGAACCACATTTTCAATTTGTGAACCTTGTGCTGGGGAACCCATTATGGATTGTTGTTGTTGGTTGGGATATGTCTTCCCTTGAGCATAGTTATTGGGGTTCCACCTAGGTTGTGACCAAGCATAAGGGTTACCTTGACCAGACCAGGGTTGTTGGTGTCCTTGAGCATACCAAGCTTGTCCTTCCCAATCTTGGGGATTCCATGTTGGTTGAGGGGCCCAAGGGGGTTGTACCCAATTTTTTGGTATTGTTTGAGCTACCCATGGCATCATCCAGGATTAGGAATAGATCTTGGTATGAACTTCCCTTGACTAGGTTGTCTTTAGAAAAAGTTTACTTCTTCTATAGTGGATGAAGTGTTGGTTTGTTTAAGCTAATTTTTTATGAATGGAAGAAGAGAACAAGCATTAACTTCATGTTCCCTAGATTCACAAATAAGACATATTTTTGTTTTATCTAGAGGAAAATCTCTTATTGCATGCTTCTTTCTACATCTAGGACAATACATAGCTAATGGTTCAGTATTAGCATTTGCTTTGGCTTACAATCCATCCATGATGGAAGTTAATTGAACTAGGATATTTTTTTGAAGTTTTTAGTTCATCCATAAGTTTGTTCATGTCTGGATTCATACCTTTCATAGTTTTTCCTTTCCTGGGTCCACCCCTCATTCTTGAATAACTTCTACAAAGGTCTTTAATATCATTCATTCTTAATTGATTGATGTTTCCACCTCCCATTAAATTAAGGGCTTCCCTAAATTTGTCATCCATACCTTTAAGAAAAATGGTTTTGCTTAGCTCTTCTTGAAGTAAAAATCCACACCTTTTACCTATAAAGAGGAATCTATCTAAATAATCTTCCAAATTTTCATCCTCTTCTTGTTTGATCCTAAAAAATTCTTCCTTCTTTTTCTCCCTCTACAGTAGTCCTAATACTTGTCTAAGAAGGAAGTTTCCATTTTCTCCCAAGAGGTAATGGAATTAGATGTTAATCCCATGAACCATCTCATTGTTGCATCTTTTAGAGTAGATGGGAATAAATTGAGTTTTTGATTATTTGTTTTAGAGTCATAGGTTTGACACAATACTTTAAATTCAAACAAGAATTGGTCAGGGTCCTCAGACGACATCCCTCTAAATGTGGGAAAGTGTGTAGGTGAAATATTCTTCATAGGTGTATCGTCATCCCCAACTGAATTGGATAAGTGAAATTCCTATCAGGTTCTCTTTCAACTTCTCTATCCATATCTACAATATATTCTGAATCTTTTTCCCAATCAACATGGTATGTGATCCACTTTTGGCGAAGGTGAGAAGTCAGGGGTAGGAGGTTGACTGCTCAACTGAGAATCAAAACTTTCTCTTAATGGGTCTTGGGATATAACCCTTCTTCTAAAAGTTCCACCCCCTTCTGGTGATTGATCCAAAAATTCCAAAGGTGGAAGTTTTGTTTCCTGTCTAACAGGGGACAATGGTGCTTCTAATTCTTTCTCAACTTCCTTAGTTGAACTAGAGGATGCTGATAATTATTGTTGATATACTTTTAGGATAAATATACCCTTTGAGTCTCTTTACTCATAAATTTTATGATAACGTAGGGAGATTTTTCAATTACTAGATGTATGATTGTTTTTCTTGTTGACACCTAATTAGACAATTCCAACTAGTGAGTCCCTGACAACGATGCCAAAAATGATGGGTGTCGTTATTCCCTTCATTTGATCAACTCATGGTTGATGTCATATTAAAACCAAGGGGTGTGTCTGAAGCTATATGCAACAAGTGAAGTCTCAGGTGAACTAGTAATTGATTGTAGTTACTATTATTTTTATTTTTCGGGGGTTTTATAGTGTCTTAAGATCTCTTGGCCAAAGCCTTATTGAAGCTAAAATGTAAGGAACTTACTGAAATAAACACACATTGCTGAAATGAACAAACCTTGCAAAATTGAACACACTGCTTAAAATAAACACACTTTACGGAATTGAACACACCTCGTAAATGTTTAAAATGTTATTTAAAGGGATAAGAATGTAAACTATAACGCTCGCAGGACAATAGATAACTCCACATTACATAATTTAATTGTTGAATCAAAAATACTCTAGAATATCCAAATAACAAAATTATACAAATTAGTTGAAAGGATAAATACCAACAAAAGAAAAGATCCTTTTGCTTAGAGGAGTGGTCCTTCATACACCTCAAATTAGGAGTTGACACAATATGTTGCTCTCAATACTAAATGGATATTCTTATTATTGAATTATTCAATCTTACAAAACTAATTAGCGAGCTATATGTCTTCCCATATATATATATATATTATATATATATATATATATATATATCTATATTCCATCCTAAGGTGCATTTACAATCATGAGCGTTAAACATATATCCTTACGCCTATAGATTCTAGTAAACCAAATAGTTCCCAAAGTAGCTATGAATTTGAGAAAACTAACTAGATATACAATTGTTGATCTTATACATGTATAGTTGGAGTTTGAAGAACCGGAAAAATTTTGGTATATTTTTTCCTGGAAGGCCCACTCTTTGCTCCATAATCAAATTTCTCGATAAAGTCGGAAGATCCCTATTGATTCTAGAACTTTGGAGAAGTTCAGGAACCAAAGGGAAATCTCATGAACTAACTATAAGAGTTCCGAAGCTAAGCCATATTTAGCCAACTTTCTCAAAAATATGTTGGTTACTCCATAATTCGCTTATCCTGACCAAGTATGACCTGCTTATTCCAAAACTAAATTTCCACATCATTTGTTAGGAATTATAGAGTTTTTAGACATTTGAACTAAATCAAACAAAAGATGGAAAATTACATCTTAACTTATATTAGATCAAACAAAATTTATGAAATACAGTCAAACTTGATTAAAAAGGTGGTAAGATGAGAGTTTTCATTGCATATTGATGAGGTATATTTTATCCTCATCACCATTTGAAGATTCACCCCTTTTTGAAATGGGTGTCTAACTTAGTGTGGTGTTAGCTCTGCCATCTTCTTTTCAGCATTAATGATAGGTGCATTTACCTTTTCTTGTGGCTGCTCCACTTCTTATGCATCTCCCAAGATGCTTCCTCAATGAATTGAACATCCCGACTGATTATCAATTCCTTTCAAATTGGATTATACAATATGTAAGATTTTGATTGCTCACTATACCCAATGAAAATGCACTTCTCTCCTATGTTATCCCACTTTGATCTTCTTTGCTTGGGCACATGTGCATATGCTACACACCCAAAACTCTCAAGTGTTCAACACTTGGTTTTCTTCCACTCCATGCTTCTTGAGGTATCATGTTCCTCACACTTTTTGTAGGGCATCTATTTAGCAGATATATTGTTGTTCCAACTACTTTAGCCCAATATTCATCAGAAGTCCTCTAGCTTTCATCATGATTCTTTCCATTTCTTGAATGGTTTTATTCTTCCTCTCAGCTACACCATTTTGCTTAGGTGTATACCTTGCTGTAAATTATTTCTTGATCCCGTGCTCTTTAAAAAAGTTTAAAACTCATTTGATATATACTCTCCCCCTCTATCTATTCTCAATGTATTTATATAATGGCCACTATGCTTCTCAACCATGGCCTTAAATTTTTTGAATACTTCAAATGCCTCTGATTTATTTTTCAAGAAATAAACCCATGTATTTCGCTAATGTCGTCTACACAAATTTATGCAATAATATTTCTTGGATAAGGAGGGAGTCTTCATGGGGCCACACGAATCTAAATGTATTAGTTCAATAGGTGAGATTGATCTCCAAGATTTACCTAAGGGAAAAATATTTTGATGTTTCTTCCCCGGTATGCATGCCTCACATACTTTATTTGGTCGTTCAATAAGAGGCAAGTTATGTAACCATTTTCTTATTATAAAGAACATGCAATCCACCAAAATCAAATTCCAATACCGAGGTGTCATAGAGTAGATTGATCAAGGACTATTTTTTTGAACACATTTATTCTTTGTTACACTTTGCATCCTTAAGGAAAACATTATATTTGTGTCATATTATTACCTGCAATCAACTTTTTGCTTCCACTTCTATCATATATATTGCATTATCCATTTTCAAACCTCACCTTATATCCATTTTGGACAAGTTGTCCAATACTGAGAAGATTATACTTCAATCTCGAGACGTAGAAAACATTATGTATATGCTTCTTGTCTTCTTTTGGTGAGAATGGATACAATGCCTTTACCCATCACAAGAACCTTATTTTTTGTTCCCATATTCACTTCAGATCTGATTGCTTCATCTATATTATTAAACATTTCTTTATTTCCACACATATGGTGCTACATACACTATCCAAATACCATATTTGTGTGTTTCCTTTCTCAGCTACATTGTAAGTTAGAAATAAGGTTCCACTCTTTTCATTCTTTTCAGTTCAACTTCTTTTGCATTAGAGAAGCTTGCATTATGATTATGATTTCTCAAATCATATTCTTTCTTTCTACATTCACTAACATAGTGTCCAAACTTTTACAATAGTAGCATTGTACATTTGATTTATCATACCTTTATATAGAACACCCTCTCGAAGTGCTATTGGTCCTTACTTTTCCTTTGTTGTAGGCTTCCCTCCCCTTGCCTCTAAAATTTGTATTTGTTTTAAAGGCTTGTTCATTAATGATTTGGTTGATCTACTCATCATTTGTTCACGAGTTTGCAAAGAACCCATTATCTCATCAACTGTCATTTGTCTCAAGTCCTTAGACTCATCTATTGCAACCACAACTGGATCAAATCTAGTTGGAATGATCCCCAATACCTTCTCTATGATCCTATGGTATTCAAAAACAATTACAATAGTCCTCATTTGATTGACTATGTCATTGTTCTTGTGAGAATTGTTTTTATTAATTTTGATTATTTCATGAGAAGGGTCTCAAAATATCTTCTCAACATCTACAATCTAACTACTTTCACCTTGTCACTTCGCTTCATAGTCATTCTACAAGGTATCCCAAGCTTGTTTAGAGTTTATAATTTTTTTCTATCCTTGGGAAAACTAAACAAGTGACAAAATTATGAATATAGCTTAAATTTTTGCATCCTTTGTTCATTAAATGATTTGGCTGATCTACTCATCATTTTTTCATGGGTTTGCAAAGAACCCATTATCTCATCAACTGTCATTTGTCTCAAGTCTTTAGACTCCTCTATTAAACCACAATTGGATCAAATCTGGTTGGAATGATCCCCAATACCTTCTCTATGATCCTATGGTATTCAACAACTCTAGTAGTCCTAATTTGATTTACTATGGTCATTGTTCTTGTGAGAAAACATTTATTAATTTGGATTATTTCATGAGAAGGGTCTCAAAGTATCTTTTCAACATTTGTAATCTAACTACCTTCACCTTGTCACTTCCTTGATAATCATTCTATAAGGTATCCCAAGCTTGTTTAGAGTTTATAGTTGTTTCTATCCTTGGGAAAACTAAATCAATGACAACATTTTGAATATAGCTTAAATATTTTGCATCCTTTCTTCTATTTTCCTTCAAATCATTCTTTTGAGCTTGTGTAAAAGTATTGAAAGTAGCCTGGTATGATACCTCTATATATCCTCTTTCAACTAGCTCCCATAGGTCTTTAGGAGAGAACGATGTCTTCATCTTAATACACCAGATATCATAGTTATTCCCATCAAATATTGGGGGTTGTTGCCATGAGTTACTGCTAGAAGCCATTAAAACTCAATAGCTCAACAACCTTTCACTCTGATACCAAGATGTTGGCAAAATTTGGTGCCAACTACAACTAGTAAGGGAAAGAAACAACCAAGAATAGAAAACACACACACACACACACACACACACACACACACACACACACACACACACACACACACACACACACACATATATATATATATATATTTATATAATTCTTACAAACTCATAGCTACGAATCTGCATATTCTTTTTGTTTATATTCTTGTGTCTTATTCTTTGTTTTTTTCTTACTAAAAATTTGTTCTTCTCGAGTTGTTGCTCTATGTTCTTCTTGTTCTTTCTTCTTCTCGGTTTTGTGCCACCGCATGTGTATGCCTTTTTTAAATAAGACCTTGATTTACAGCTCTGTATATTCACTTTTGTATTATGCTATTGCATATATCTCTATCTCTTCTCTATCTACTAAAAATGTCGATGCCTTATATATATATATATATATATATATATATATATATATATATATCACCACGTGTCTTCATACTTCTGTAACCTTTGACACAAACCTGAAATATATATTAGCTCGTCTCTTCATGACTTGAAATCCCCAAATCCATTGCCAAAAGTTAGATGGAAATGCTTCCACGTGTTAGGATTTATAGATCCTCTATTCTCCGATGTGAAGCTAAGACCAATAAGAAAGCTCCCATGATTATTACATCGTCAATCTTTTCAGTAGAGCCTTTCGTAACACGAAGCTTAGACCAATGGGAAGATTCATGTGTCGTGTTATATAGGTGACACATTAAATTTTATAAGTGGCCTCACTAATAAAAGCTCGCCTCTTTTCGGGGTTTAATGTCCGTCGGAGCCCATCTCTATAAAGAGTGGCGGAATCGTGACATGTGTCCTACCTTAGACGGCCAAGATCTCCGCTTACTTGCCTTGAATAAGATTCCAAACCGATGGAATATAATTTCTAACTTATTTATGGAATTCACGTCCCCAGTGAGATCTACGATGGGAGGTGGCGAGAAATATGACATGTGTTTGATCCTTGTTGGATCTTCACTATGTAGTCACCTGCACTCCAACGACTTATCAACTGTGGTTAATTATGTGACCTTTATGTCTTTCCAAAGCTGTTGGATAAAGGGATGGAGGGAAAATGCCATGTGGCTTATTGCTTTAGCGGGAAAATACAAAATTCTCAACGACCAAAAATATAAATTCCTATCAGCTAAGTAGATGAGAGCAAGCAAAACAAAAATTGAAATACTTGAAAGGCTCAAGATTACCTAACCACCATAAATTTTGTGAAGAAGATTCTTTGTGTATTTTTCTTTTTAATTTCGGGAGAAACTTTTTACCAACACCTATTTTTTAATTTTTAAATAAGTTTTTAATTTATTTTTTTAATTATATGGTTAAATTTTCTTGGAGAGAGAATGTTCCAAACAACAAAGCAAGAGAAGAGATAGATAAATCTCTTCTATGTAGAAAATTTAAAAGTTTAGAAAGTTGTGCTCACTTTTTATACTAGTTAGAAATGTTCTTTAAATTTATCAAAATGAAAGGTTTATTAATTTTTGCAATTGAAAATTATATCCTTAGAATCTATTCTCGATTATTGTGTTTTTTATTTGCTTTAATTTATGAAGAATCATTCGATTATTGATTTTTTATTTTAAAATTAATTATATATTTAAATATTGTGAAAAAGATTTTAAAGGAGAGTGTTTTCACCTTAATGAAATTCAAATTGAGAGAGACAAATTAGTTATTTTTACTCGGTTTGTTTTTAGGGCTATCTTTTTCACGAGACTATTTGTAATAAGGTTGTTACTTTCTTTAGGGTTGTCTTTTCTCGTGAGACTACTTGTAATAAGGTTTTGGTTTTCAAAATAATTGATTTTTATTTCTCTTTTCTATTACATGAAAAAAATTAATATATTTTAACTATATTTTATTTATTTATTTTATAGTGTTCTTTTCTTGAATCTTTTATTATAATTTATTCTATTTCTATATTTAATTTACTATTTAAATTTTTTTGAAACAAGAGATATAAACTAAGTGTATTAGGTGAAGTAAGAGTGGATGGCTTGTGTGGTGTTTGTAGTTTGATAAGAAATAACTATTTTTTGAATTTTTATTTCAATTTTTCTAATGCAAGAAGAAATAATAATAAATTTATTAAAAGTTGAGTTTATTTGATTTTGATAATTTTTAATCATAGTATTATAAATACATGATTATTTAGTATTAGAATATTGATTAGTGGATTTAGCTATATTATATAGTTGTGTGTGGGAAACTTTTACCAAATGTATAACAATGGTAGTGGCATGGATGTTAGATGAGGTGGTAGTGATGGGGAGTTAACGTGAGATGTAATGGATACTAGAGAATAATAACAAAGGTATGAATGGTAGAAAGAGATGCATATATGTAGGGATGAAAGTGCAGTAAATGGTTGAGTGATTGTGAAGAGGTAGGTAGAAGAGATGTGCTAATGGTGTGGGGGAGAGGTATTAATTTTTGAATGGTAAGTTTTGATGGATGGTTGAAATTAAAGTAAAATTCAGTGATTGTGAAGAGGGGGTAGACAAAAATTATAAAAGAAATGGTATTTGCATGTAGATTGGAGAAATTCATAGTGTTGATGTTGCAGATTGGAAGAGAGGTGAAAGGAAGATGAAAATAACGAGGAGTATATAGGTGGGTAATGTGTAGAGGGTATGAATGATTGAACTAGGCGTACAAATGGAGGGATGAAAATAAAGTAAAAGTAAAGGATTGTATATATGTAGGTTATTTAGTGTGAAAGTTGATATTGTGTGAAAATAAATGTATAAATGAGATGGAAATAATGGTATGATTAAAAAGTAGATGATATTGGTGGTATATAAATGAATGATGATATATGGAGGTTGGTATTGGGAAAACATTGAAGTGGAAGCATAATAATAAAGGTATAAAAGTTACCATATGAAGGTTAGAATGGATTGTGGGAGGTTGGAGCTGAGTTAAGATATGAATGAAGTCGTCTGGAGGATGGAATGGAGGGATGAAGATGGTTAAGGGAAGTTGAATTTTGGTGAAGATGGATGTGGATGGGAGATGAAAATGAGAAAAATGAATGATTGTAGTGTAGAGGTTGGTATTGGGAAAAGATGAAAGTTTGAGGGTGCTAGTAAAAGTATGAGTATGGAAATTTGAAGGTTGAAATGGAGTGATGGAGTCGATGGTGGTAAGTTGGGTATGGGTAAATATATTCAAATGTAATTTGGAGGATGGGATGAAGGGATGAAGATGATTATTATAAGTTGAAGTTGGGTTAATATAAAAGTGGATTGAAGATGAAAATGAGAAAAAGGATTAGAATTAGATGGTGGTAAAGTAGTGAAGTGATGTATATGAAGTAGAAATGGAGTGATTAAAGTAAATTAAAATTAATTTATTTTTAAGAGGGAGGTTAGTTAGTGTGGAAGCTGAAATTGGGTGAAAATTGAAGTTGAAAGGAGATATTGAATAATGGTATCATGGAGGTTAGTATTAGAAAAATATGGAAGTGGAAGGGTGTTGGTGAAGGTTAGAATGTTGTAATGTGGAGGTTAAGATGGAGGGATGAGAGGATGGTGAGAAGTTGAAGATTGGTAAACTTATGCATGCGGTAATGTGGACGATGTAGTGAAGGATAAAGAGGGTTGTGGAATTTGGAGTTGGGTGAAAATGAAAGTGGAATGGGGATGAAAATGATGAGATAAATTTTTAGTATAAGTAAATGGTGGTATAAGTATGAATGGTTTAAGGGAACCATTGATGGAGATTGGCATTGGATAAAAATGGGAGTGGGAGAGTGTTGGTAAAAGTATGAATTTGGTAATGTAGAGGTTTGAATGGAGGGATAAATAGGATGGTGGGAAGCCGGAGTTGGGTGAGGATATGAATGTGGTGATCTAGAGAATGATATGGGGGATAAAGAGCGTGTTGAAAATTAGAGATATGAATAAATGGAAGTGGAAGGAAGAATAAAATGATATGAAAGAAAGGATTAATATTGTTGGGTGATATTATAGGTATGAGTGGTTAAATGGAAGTATAGATTGAGGGATGAAATTGATGTAAACATACGCAATTCTAAAGATGTAGAATGTAGTAAGGTGAAAATGGAAGTAGATGAACACAATACTACTTTTGATGAAGGTTAGATGATGTGGTATTAATGAGGTTAGAGATTGGTAGTGAGGTGAAAATAATATGGAAATAATGAGAGAGGATTGCTTAGAAGAGGTGACATGGTGGTAGAGGATATGAATGGTTAAAATGAGGATCTACATGGAGGGATGAAAATAAAAAAATTGAGGAGGGAGGTGGATTATTGTGGAGGTTGAAGTTTGGTGAAAATGTAAGTACAAATGAGAAATAAATGAAAATAGAAATGAACAATATATATTGGTGGTGTTATAAAAATTAATGATGGTAGTGTGGAGGCTAACGTTGGCCAAACATGGAATTCAAAAGAGATGGAAATGATGACATACAAGTATTATAGATGTTTTTAGTAAAGGTATGAATGTGGTACTCGGGAGGATGGAATAAAGTGATGAAAAGGGTAGTGATTAGTGGGAAGTTGAAGTTGGGTAAATATGGATGGAGAAGGGAGGTGAAAATGATGAGAGATAAAAATGGAAGAGGTTCATGATTGTAAAGTTATGAATGGTTTTAGTGTGAAGGTTGGAATTGAGGGATAGAAGGGAGGCGAACAATTGAATAGCGGGTGTTAAAAATGGGTGATGATAGAATTCTATCGGATATGTAATTTATAATGTGGGGGAATATTAGAGGAAGTTGGGTAAAGATATAATCCGAAGGGAGGTGGAAATGATGGGAGAGGAGTATTAGATGTGGGTGGTGGTAAATGTACAAATGTGGAAATGTGCAAGTTGGAATGGAAGGATAAAGATCTTTTTGGGGAGTAAGAAGATGGATCAAGGTAAATACAAAATTTTTAAGAAGATGAATATGATGAGAGAAATGAGTGGGAGAAGAGGGTGGTGGTAAGGGTATGAATGGTAGTAGTATGAAGGTCATAATGGAGGGATAGAAAGAGCAGGTGTAAATTGTAGCATTAGGTAAATATATAATTCCAATGGAGATGGAAACTATGGAAGTGAAGGGAGATGAATAAATAGAGAAATATAAGGAGATAAAATTAATTCAAGATGAGTGATATAAATGGGAAAAGATATAATTATGATTTTTTTACATGTAACTTTTAGTGGAGTAATGTTAATAGTGAAATGGAGGAGAGAATTATGAGATTATAATAAATAATATTGGTGGTGCTAAAGGTATAAATATGGTAAAGATAAAATTAAGGGAATTGGTGGTGTGAGGGAGATGTAAGTTATGTGAGAGGAGTATAAGAGATTGTTGGTTGTAGATGTATTAATTTGGTAGTGTCGAGGTTGGAAATGAGTGATTATAACAAGGTGGTGAGTATTTGGGGTATCAATGTATAGGAAGTTAGGTAATGATATAAGTGGAAGGAATATGGAAAACATGGGAAAGAAGTAGTAGAGGTGGGTAATGTTGACCAAAATAAGCTCACACGTATTCTCGAGTCAACCGACACCATTTTCCCCTTCTATGATTCAATATGAATTGTCACATATTTTAAACACTTAATTCCCCTGAAAGCATTTCCCAAAGGTAGGAAATTTCTTCCCCTTTCCAGAGATATAAAGAAGTCCTTCTAACTCTTCGTATTTTTCAAGTTACAGGCTGGCAGGCCTTAGAGGGATTTTTTGCCAAAAGCGGGCGGCGGGCCCAGTGAAGAATTTTTGCCATGGAAATCATGGACCGGGGGCGTAAGGAGATATTTTTTCTTTTTTTCACTTTTCGCAAAGGGGCACAAGTATAATTTTGGGCCCATGGGCCGAAGAAGGATTACTTTTTGCAAAGAGGAAAAAGTTGTCCGGTGGGTTCGAAAATGTCTTTTTTCCCAAGTGGAAAATGCGGGCGGCGGACCCGAGGATGAATTTTTGTCAAAGCGGGTCTATGGGGCCAAGGAGGGAATTTTTCCCAAGTCTAAAAGTGGGCGGTGGGTCTGCGGGGGACTTTGAAAATTTTTGACCTTTTCACAAATGGTGTAATTTCAAGTGTGGGCCCGCAAGCCCGCGGGGTCTCATCGGCCATTGAAAAGTCACAGATCAGCAGAAGGTGCTACATGTCTAAATGACACAACTCCAAGGATAGAATTTGAAGAAGACCCTAAATAGATGCCACACTTCCACATGTCCCAGATCCAAAAAAAGGGACATAATCGACATTGAAAATTCAAAATGGGGCAAAGTAGTCGAAGGAGCCACGTGTCAACTCGGCACAACTTCAAAGGTAAAAATCCAAAGGCGAACCCAAAAAAGTGTAGAATTTCCATGTGTCCTAGGTCCAAAGAGGGGACAAAGCTAACCATTTAAAATGACTAAGTATAAGGGTGTCAGTGGAAGCCTCCACGTGTCTCATCGGTGCAACACCAAGGTTGGGTCCAAAGTGTGGAGACTCAAATGAGTGCCAACTCTCCACGTGTCTAGGGTCCAACAGAGTCAAAAAGGGAGACAGAGCGGGCCCAAAATGACTAAGTATAGAGAGCCGCTACAGACAGAGCCTTGTGTCTCATCGGTGTAAATTCAAAGGCATGACCCAAAACAAAGACTTAGATGAGCACAAGGCTTCCACGTGTACCAGGCCCGGAAAGGGAGTAAGCTCGAATTGACTAAGTAGAAAAGGCAAGCGGAAGGAACCACATGTCAACCCAACACAATTTTAAGAGTAAAATTTGGAGTGGGTTCCCAAATGCGTGTTGAGCCTCCACATGTCCAGGGTTAGATATATGGCCCCGCCAAGCAAAAGGGACTTAGCCAAAATACAAAGAAAGGAACAAGCCAGCGGAAGGAGCCACGTGTCTCTTCGACGCACTTTCAAGAGGTGAATCCAGAGGCTCTCCCAAACATGCGCTAGCTCACCATGTCTCTCATCAACGCAATTTCAAAGGCATGGCCTAAAAGGCTAGTCCCCAAATGAGTGTCAACTCGCCACGTGTTTAGAGTCCGAAAAGGTAGGGTCGGCCATTAAAAAGTCTAAAAGCCTGCGGAGGCCTCCACATGTCTTGACCGTGCAACTTCAAAGTTAAAAAATGGGGGTAGTTTTCAAACAAGCACAAATCCTCCACGTGTCTTGGGTCAGACACATTGTCTCCACCAAACGGGGAGGACTTAGGAAAAATATAGAGGAAAACAAGGAGCCCACGGAAGCCACCACGTGTTAGTCGATGCGATTTGAAGAGCAAAAGTAAGGACTCAAATCTTTAAGATGCGCAAGGCTACCACGTGGACCAAAGATGGGTAGATTGTTTTAAATATTGCATGCCCACTCCCCGATCTTGAGACACCCATATATTTTGACTAGAAACTTGGATTTGGGCAGGAGAGGATTTTTTGAAAGATCTCGGCATCGATTCTCACCGCCTCCATTAATGCTTCAGCCCACCGATTTTGGGGGTTGTCGAGTCTCTCACCGCCACGATAATGAAGAATGGGCCTCTTTCTTTTCCAATAAGTGACAGCGATGACAGGGCATGGGTGTTGTAGCGAGACTCTTCATTGTGGTAGGTGGATTTCAATTCATATCTCAAAGTGGTGGTCAAGCAAGAATCGATTTTCCCTATCTCCTTCTCTCTTTCGGAGGTAGAATTCAATGCATTGTAGGGGTGGTTGGAACAAAGTTTGATTTTCCTCTCTCTTTCTCTCTCATTCTTCTATATATTGTAAAAGAGGGGCATATTCAAAGGGTTGGTCATTGTTTCTCTTCTACCCCCTCTCTCTTTCTTCCTTAGGGTATAATATGGAGTCTAAGCCTCCTTTCATGGCTTTGTAATGGCATTTCCTTTCCCCTTTCCCACTGATGATGTACCATGTAACTTTTGGAGCAATAAAATCTATTTCGTGATGCATCTATCCATCCTTTCTTATTTTGTTGTCTCTTCTTGCCTCTTGTCATTACAGGGTATACTGTGCATTCTCTGATGCTTATTGCAGGTTCTGGGAGTTGTGTTTAATGGGTTTTGAAGTGGTGTTCCATGTGAACTTCATCTCTAGTCTGTGGTGCATCTGTCCACCCCCTCCTCTGCTCACCTCTCTCCACTTCAGGTAGTTTGGATCGTGATCAGCCACTTCCTTTTCTAGTGTATCACCACTTAGTGTAGGCTCTCTTTCACCTCTCTCTCTCTCTCCATGTCTCCTTGGAATGGTTAGATTAGGTTAGATAGGTTCTTCCTACACTCGAGTAGCTTATGATAGGTAGATTAGGAAGCAGGAACCAACCTTCTCTGGAGGCCCATCTCAAGTTCGCAAGTCCCATAGATTAAGAGATGGTACGATGTTGTGTAATCACACCAAATGCCCCACTCACAACTAGGCCATTCGATGGGTGTTGTGATTCTGCATGAACAGGTACTAAGAAACATGTGAATTTTTGTAGTGCAAATGGGAGATGGAAATGATGACATATGATTAACATAGATGGGTGGTGGTATAGTTATGAATGTTGTAATTTTGATAATTGAATAAAGGGATGAAGATGGTAGTGAGTAGTGGGTGTAGACACTCAGGTTTTCATCACCTACTTACTCCCTACATACACACATCACTTTATTAAAATCTATAACAATAAACATTACATAAGTCATTATCCTCACCCCATAAAATTGATTTTTACCCCCTTCAGTAAATCATATTTCACTCATCCAAAATTGCCATAACTCCCCCGAAACCACCTAACCATCCTTAAACAATCCCCAAACCATTTTATCCTAACCTCTTAACCTTCCCAACTCACTGACTAAGGTGGATCCACCTACAAGAGGTTAAAATACCTCCAAAACACACACAAACAATTTGCAAGAAAAATATCAGCTTCAAAATAGTCTTCTTCTCATTCGGAATCCACACTAATATTTTTACATCATTGAAATCTTCCTTTTATTCCACATTGGCTCTAACAAACCCCTAAAATGCCAAAAGTTACCTACTAGTAAAGCACCTTGGATGGGCACCAAATTTTTTGCACAAAATATTCTTTCATAATTTAAGTCTCACACCAACATTTGGATTATTCTATAATGCACAAATTTTTTTATTAAAACTCTAAGTTCTAGGAAAAAGCAAAAATGTTCAGAGCCAATTTTAGACCACTAAACGAAGGAATTTGGTCTTGAAAATTTTGGTCACAACATATTACTAATCAATATATACCACCGTAGAAAATTTCACGATGATCCAACAACCAGATCAAAATTTATGGTCTTCATAAGTTATGTTCCCACATCATTCTCCCTTGGTTGAAAAGAATTTCGCTCTTGCAAATTCAGTTGATGGAACTCATATATTTTTCCATTTTTAATCTTCTTCAACTCCCACTCAAGAATAAAAGTGTTTTCTTCCTACCGCAATATTTTCCACTACACCAAATATTGTTTGTAGCTCCCATGTCTAGTAGTGACTCTCTTTAGGTCCAAGACATGCATTACACTTTCCTTTTTCTTCTTTAGCATTTGCTCCTCCCAGTTTATTTCTTCCTCCTCCATGAAATTTTTCTCATTACCTAGAAGCTTATATAAGTCGAAACATTAACAACAGGTGAAATAGAAAAGTTGTCGTGTAACTCCACTTGTAGGCATTATCACTCATTTTCTTTAGAATCCATCATGGCCCAATCTTTTTATACTTTAGTTTATTATATCTACCTTTTGGAAACCTCTCCTTTCTAATATGAACCATAATAATATCTCATTCTTCAAATACATTTACTCTCCTACTGGTATCTACAACTACTTTATATTTTTCATTACTAACTTTCAGCTTTTCCCTCACTTCTTCTTGCAATCAGAGCATGAGTTCTACAAATGCTTCGCATCATCATTGTTTTTATCTTCACTAGGTAGCATAATTATATCTAGCACTCCCTTGGGGTTCCTACCATATAAAATTTGGAAAGGATACCTCCTATTGACCTATTTACGGAGCTTTATAAGAAAACTAAGCTTGTGGTAAATCCAAGTTCCATTGTTTTGGTTTTTCTCCAATCTGTGCAACATAAGAGATTTATAAAGATTTTGTTCACTACTTCTATCTACCCATAAGTATCGGGGTGATATGCACTATTGAACTATATTTTTCCCCATTTTATTCCATAGAGTCTTCCAAAAATGACTCAAAACTTTTGTCCCGATCTAAAGTGATCGTTCTTGGAACTCATGCAACCTAACCACTTTTGAAAATAAAAAAATCTTCAACTCTAGAAGAATCATTAGTTGTCTTCCAAGTAATGAAATGTGTTATCTTAGATAATATATCAACCAAAATAAATATATAATCATTCCCTCATTATGTGTTAGGAAGTCTTAACATAAAATCCACACTCAAATCAACCCATGGCCCCGTAGGAACAGGTAATGGCATATATAACCCAATATTATGTGCATGGACCTTAGCCATTTGGAACACTCTACATCTTGATACAATCCTACTTATGTCCCTCATTACCTTCATCTAATAATAATTTTCTACAATAAAATAATTTGTTTTACTTATACCAAAGTGTCTAGCCAACCCCCCACTATGTAATCCTCTTATGATATTTTCTCCCTAAATAAATAACCAACAGGATGCATAATTGTTGTCCCCCGAATAAATAACCATCCTCCATCAAATAATCAAAAGAACCACTACCCGTTCAGTAGGGTCCTTATACTATCTCACAAAATCACCAAAATATGGATCACCCTCATACGATTCCTTAACTACCTCAAACCCTACTACTTAATTTTCCATTGTTATCAAAAGTGCTACATGCCTACTCAATGCATTAGAAACTTGATTCTTCTTACTCAAATTATACTTTAAGATAAAATTATATTTTTTTAAAAATGAAACCCACTTTGCATGCATACTATTTAGTTTCTTCTATGTGATTTCTTTGTTAACACAAAATCACGGCACCCCAAATGATGTCATGGATATGCTTTTCTAAGGTAGGGTCATTTGGTGTGATTTACATAACATTGGATCATTCCCAAGTGTGGGACTTGCAAATGAGAATGATACTCTAGAGAAGGCTGGTTCCTCTTCCTAATCCTAGCGCTAAACTACTTCTAAGGAAGTAAATGTGACTATCTACTCCTAATCTAACAATTCCAAGGGACCGGGGAGAGAGAGAGCATGAAAATAAAGAAATCCTACACTACAGAGGTGATAAAGACCGAGAAAAGGGAATCGCTGATCACAAACCCAATGCTTGAAATGGAGAGAAGTGAGCAATGGAGAGAATGGACAGATGCATCATGAGACTCAAGGATAAATTTCACACAGAACACCATTTTAAACCCCTTAAACACAGTTCCTAAAACTTGCAATGGACATCAAAGATATGCACAATATACCTTATAATGGTGAGAGGAAAGAAGAGACAACAAAATGAGCAAAGGATGGACAAACAGATTTTATTTCTCCAGGAGTTCACACAATACACCATTTATGGGAAAGAGGAAAGAAAATTCCATTACAAAGCCAAGGGAGGAGGCTTAAAGTCCACATTCAACCTTGGAGAAGAAAGAGAGAGGGGGCAGGGAAGGAGAATGAACAACTTTTACAATGAATCTTACCCCTATATTTATAGATTTGATTGGAGAGAAGAAAGAGAGAGAGAGAAGCGGGGAAAACATGTTACTGACTCAACTAGCGTTGTTAATGCCTCTGATGAAATCTTCCCCCAAGTCCTTCTTTCTTTATCGTGTCAATCCTCGGTTTGACACTTTGAAGGAAGAGGAAATGGCGGAAATATATCGAATCGATCAAGTTGTTGATATAGATGGATCTGCATTGAATTCCGAAGATGTTTCCTCCATTTTCCTTTAACTAACCTCCTCAAAATTAAAGTCTCGGACCTCCATGGTGTAGGTGAGACCAAAATCTTTCCAACGACATCATATTTACAATATTTTGAGCCCTTAGTCGAAAGATATGCCCCTTCAAAGTTTGTATCAGATCTCGTATGAATGGATGGGGAAAACGGTTCAAAAATGGATCCCCCTTTTGAGATGGGACACATGGCAAATGCAGATTAGAGAAAAAATCAGGTTTTTAGATCCGTAATTTACCTTTTACCCTTTTCACAAAATGCAAAACTCGAGAAAAACCCCACGGCCCAAGCTCCTCCTTTTGACTCTGTTTGACCATTTTCCCTTGCCTCGACACGTGGAGATGCCGCACTTGTTTGAGCTTCTCTTTTTGGATTCACATTTGGAGGAGCTCCATTAGAACATGTGGTTCCTTTCTTGACATTCCATACTTAGTCGATTCCGGATTCTTTCTGAACAGAGTTTTGAGCCCGAAGACCTTGGATCCTTGTTGTTTTTCCTTTCTTGCTCCCGACCTCTCTTGTGGCACTACCCTTTTCTCTAATCCTGTAATTTCATTATTGAGTCCTCCTCTACCCTTTAAATAGATTTAGTACATGGAAATGCCTAGAAGAATCGTTTCTTCTATTTCTTCTTATGCAGGTCAAATTTTACTTTCTCAGCCTCTGTTTTCACTTTTCCTAGTTATGGAACTTGAGCTTGTGGGTCTCAATCGTTTCCCTTCATGTTTTCTTTATGTGTAGGGTATTTTCTGACCAAATTTTCCATGGGTGAATTTAGGATAACAATTGGCGACTCACAGGGACATCTGTATGCTAAATGAAAAGACCAGTGGCCTTGAAGCATTCATTGGGCATGGAGTCTGCCTGATAAACATGAAACTGGTTTGAACTCTAAAATTATAACCTCTGAGCCTCTTGGAAACCCGCTAAAACTTGAAGTTGGACTTCACCAAAAGCCAACTGAATGCATTGTGCAAGAGAAATAGCACCAAAAACTATGTAATAACTTAAAATCATACATGCTCCAAATGGAACATGCAGAGTGTGCAAAATCACTTCTTCTGCTGGAAACAAAGTCTACTCCTACTCCTACACTAACCAGAGAGAAAGAATGCTAAACAAAGCCTACTATAGGAAGGGAGAAGTAGCTTCCCTTTCTCAAGAGGGGAAGCCATGCAAATGATTTGACACTAAATATAGCTTCTGTATGAGTGAAAAACTGACAATAAGTCGGTCCTCCACCCAAATCATCAAGGTATCAATATTAATGGAAAATACCTCCTTAAGATGACTTGCATCGGACTTCTGGAGGTGTTGATGATGACCCTTAGTACTTTGATGCTCATCCTCATGCCCTGAAGTAGGCATGACTGGTTTTGGTTTCTCCTTTGGCTCCAATAAATCCAAGTACTGATTTTGAACGGTCTAATCCTTTGGATGTGCCCATTTCTCTCAAATTCAGCTCCAAAATGGAGTCTTCAAATTTTCTATCATTTCTTCTCTGTTGGGTTCCTCTGTTTGATTTTCTCCTTGGATGGTTTTTGGAGTTTCTTCCCAACATGGACTTGGGAAGGCAAGAGGAGTGGTGGGTGGGGAAGGAATTTCTTTTGGCTCTTGTGGAGGGGATTTGGATTTGGAAGAGAAGAGGGCAAAAAATTGAGATGGGATGGAAGACTAGGGGATGGAGGGATGGATTTCACACTTGGGGCAGCGTATGCTGGGCTTAAAACTTGGTACTACTGCAATGATAAAGCTTGAGAGGGATAAAAAGAAAGACAAGGGGCTGTTGAATGACTTACCCATTGACAAGGTTGATTTAGACTTTGCTCATATGCTTATATCCCCTCATTCCACTGCACAAGTTGGGGTAGCATTCCAATCATGAAGTCTAGCTTCTCCTAAGGGTTATAATGTCTTGGAAAAGGGCCTTACCATGGACAAGGTGCCTTGTAACCAATTTTGAAAGCCTTCATTTGAGTTGTTTCCCTTGATTGAACCATGCCGCCTCTATTTTTTGAATATTCTCCAGTACACTAGCATCCTCTGCATAACTATCACCATCATATATGTCCCCTTGTCCTTGGTAAGCTTCATAGTCAAACTGGTTTTGACACTACTCATATGGGTAAGCATAATGATCTTGGATCTGATTATAATGTTGATCTGGAGGAGTTGGGAAATACATTGGAGGTGGATTGTATTGTTGTAAGTGTGAGTTCCATGAAGGGAATGAAGTCATGATTGCACAACCTCATGGAATGGGAGAAAATGAAAGAGATGGAAGAAGAAAATGGATGAAATGAGTGGAAATGGATGGAAAAGGTCTGCAACTCAGAGAATGGGTTTTTGACCAGATGGAGTTGCCAGATGTGCTTGAAAGTGCCTCCAAAGGCTGAAACCTTCACCAAGAGCACATCGAACTTGATGAAGTGAAGTGGTAAGGTGCTTGGACCTTTCCCACCAGGCATGCCAAAACTATTAACGTGAAATCACAACACCCCCAAATGATGTCATGGATCTACTTTTCTAAAGGCGGGGTCATTTGGTGTGATTTGCATAACATTGGATCATTCCCCAAGTTGTGGGACTTGCAAATGGGAATGATCCTCCAGAGAAGGCTAGTTCCTCTTCCTAATCCTAGCGCTAAACTACTTCTAAGGAAGGAAATGTGACTATCTACTCCTAATCTAACAGTTCCAAGGGACCAAGGAGAGAGAGAGAGAGAGAGCATGAAAATAAAGAAATCCTATACTACAAAGGTGATAAGACCTGAGAAAAGGGAATTGCTGATCACAAACTCAACTATGTCTCGAAATGCAGAGAGGTGAGCAATGGAGAGGATGGATAGATGCATCGGATCAAGGATAAAGTTCACACAGAACACCATTTTAAACCCCTTAAACATAGCTCCCAAAACTCTACAATGGACATCGAGATATGCATAGTATACCCTGCAATGGTGAGAGGCTTAGAAGAGACAACAAAATGAGCAAAGGATGAACAAAACGCATCATGAAACAAATTTTATTACTCCAGGAGTTCACACAATACACCATTAATAGGAAAGAGGCAAGAAAATTCCATTACAAAGCAAGGAGGAGGCTTAAAATCCACATTCGATCCTGGAGAAGAAATGGAGAGGGGGCAGGAAGGAGAATGAACAACAACTTTTACAATGAATCATGCCTGTATTTATAGATTTGATCGGAGAGAAGAAAGAAAAAGAGAAACAAGAAAAATAGGTTACAACTCAACCAGAGCATGCTAATTCCTCTCGATGAAATATGCTTTGAAGGAAGAGGAAAGGACGGAAACGATGGAAATAGATCGAATCTTATCTCGGTTGTTGAGACAGATGGATCTCGCATTAAAGGCCCGAAGATGATTCCTCCATTTTCCTTTACCTAACCTCCTCAAAATTAAATTCTCATACCTCCATGGCATAGGTGAGGCCGAGATATTTCCAACGGCATCATATTTGTAATATTTCAAGCCCTAAGTCGAAATATATGCCCCTTCAAAGTTTGTATTGGATCTGTACGAATGGACAGGGAAAACAGTTCGAAAATGGGTCCCCCTTTTGAGATGGGACACGTGGCAGCCATATTAGAGAAAAAATTGGGTTTGTGGGTCTCAGTAATTTACCTTTTCCCCTTTTTCCCAAAACAAAAACTCAAAAACCCCGCGGCCCCAAAGCTCCACATTCTGACTTTGTTTGACCATTTTCCCCTACCTCCGTTTCATCCTGAGACACGTGGAGATGTGTCACTTGTTTGAGCTTCTCTTTTTTAGATTCACCTTTAGAGGAGAACCATTAGGACACATGGTTCCCTCTGTTGGCTCTTCCATACTTAGTCGATTTTGGATTCTTTCCTGAATGGTTTTGAGCCCAAAGACCTTGGATCCTTTCTATTTTTCCTTTCTTGCTCCTGGCCTCTCTTGCAGCAATGCCCCTTTTCTCCGACCCTGTGATTCCATTATTGACTCCTCCTCGACCCTTTAAATAGATTTAGTACATGGAAACACCCAAAAGAACCGTTTTTCTATTTCTTCTTGTGTGGAGGTCGAATTTGACTTTCTCGGACCTCTGTTTTCACTTTTCTTGGTTCGGAGCTCAAGCTCATGGGTCTAAATCATTTCCGTTCATGTTTTCTTTATAATGCGAGGTTTGTTCTAACCAAATTTTCCAAGGGTGAATTTTGGATAGCAATTACATACCTCAATGTTTCATGTTCAAGAAAGAGTAAAATTCTTAGCTACCAAGTAATGTTTGAATGCCTTAATGCATGAAGAATAACATAAAACTCCACATCATAAGTAGAATATTTTGTCACGAATTCATTTATTTTTTCACCGAATAATGCCATAGATCATCCTTCTTGAATCAAGATGCACTCCAATCCCAAAATGTAAGGCATCACAATTAACCTCAAAGACCTTGCTAAAATTTGGTAATACCAAAACAAGTGCCTCTAACACTTTCTTCTTCAACAATTCAAAACTTTTTGTTGTTACCTTGGTCCATACAAACTCCTCCCCCTTGGTCCATACAAACTCCATCCCCTTCGTACACCGAGTTATGGTTACAACAATGTTACTAAATTTTCGATCAACTTCCTAGATAACGTTGTTAATCCACGAACACTATGAACCTCTATCACATTCCTCAAAATAGGCCATTCCAAAATTGCCTTCTATTTTTCCTCATCCATCCTCACTCCATCCTTTGAGATGACAAACCCCGAAAAATTTATACTTTTATGAAGAAATCTACACTTCTTTAAGTTTACATACAAACTCTCTTTACATAAAAATTCTAACACCAATTTTAGATGTAACAAGTTTTCTTTCATTGTCTTAACTTGAATATCAAAATATCATAAAAATATACAACAAAAAAACTTACCATAGTATTCTCATAGTAATCTATTCATCAACCTCATGAATGTACTTAGTGCATTACATAGCATAAATATCATCACCATCCACTCATACAATCCATGTTTTGTTTTGAAATTCATTTTCCATTAATCCCCTTCACATATTCGGATCTAGTATTACCCACTCCATAGTTCAATATTACCAAAATATCAAGCTCCCAGTTAGCATGTCTATCATATCATCCAATCTTGGAATTGGGAACCAATACTTAATTGTGATTTTATTTATGGCCCTATTTTCCACACACATTCTCCAATATCCATAATTTTTGGGAGTCAATATTGCTGGAGTTGCACATGGACTCATGCTTTATCTCACCGAACATTTGTTTATTTGATCTATCACTTGAATTTTTAGCTCTTCCTCTATGTTAGATGCATCATGTTGGCTTCTCGATTTGGAAGGGTCGATCGTGGGATCAAATCAATATGGTGTGTATATCTTTGCTGGGAGGTAACACATCATGTATCTCACTGGTATGAGATCATTGTATTATTTTAGTAGATTTTCTTCCACAACGAATACATCAAAGTCCTCTATTTCCACCTTCTTTGATATTGGTGCATAACACCAACCAACTTCTTCCATTTATGTAAACACTCTTTTGTGGCCAACAATACCTCACTCTTCTCTTCTTCCTTGAAGGGTAACAAGACCACCTTTACACAATCCTTCCAAAACTATACATATTTTTCCCTCCATCGTGTGTAACCTTTCTATCATATTTTCAATTCCTCCCTAGTAATATATGGCATACATCCATCGAGATAACATCACTTGTAGGTATTCCCAATCAAAAACTTAATAAGGCATATTTTATCTATGGTTACCTTGTTTCCTTTCTTGAACCATGATATATGATCTGAGATGGTTACTTCTCACATTTCAAACTGAGTTTATCAAACATCATAGTTGAGACCATATTTTTGCAATTACCACTATCAATAATAATTTTACATACCTTTCCTCCAGAGGCACATCTTTTTTGAAAGATATTTGTCCATAACCAAGAATCAACAACAACACCATCTTGTTTTTTCTCCTTCGTTGGGACAATCATCATCCTCCTTATCATGAGAGTTTCATCCAAGTCTAAAATAACCTCCATTTCTTATTCCTCTTCATATTCAACCATGTTAACTCATAGTTGTTCTCCTTCTCATCTATCCTCTGTAATATAATGCGGACACACAAAATATCTCGTGCTCTTCTTCACCATGTCAAGTAACACGTATACTATATTTTCATGCGGCTATTCCAAACCTGTCCTCCATTATAATATCTTCCCCTCTAAAATCCCCTACCTCTTTGGTAGTTACCATGACTTTGACTAGATTCTTCTTGCATTTCTACATCGGGAGATTCATCTTTTATAGATTCAAATCTACCTTTACCTCTCATTGGAGATGATTATGTCCCTCTCTTCAAATGTATTCTAAAATTACTCGTCTTGTTCTTTTCTTCTTATTTTAATGCAAGTTGATAAACATCATTCAAGATATGGATCTAGAGCATACTTTTTCATCTTGTATGGTATAACTAAACTCATTTACATACCTTGTAGCCTTCTATTCTTCAAACTCTCCTTGTTCTTCCTAGATTGATATCTTGTAAAATTCATTGGTATACTCTTCAATGTTGGGATCCTTTTATCATAGGGTTTAAAACCTTCAAAATAGTTTCTAATAATGATCTATAGGAAGAAACTTTTCTTTCATCTTCTTCACAATTTTATTACAATTTTGGATCATTTCCTTTCCTTTACTTTCCTTTGTCTTTCATTTTGTATGTGATCCCACCAGATCAACGCATGTCCAACCAAATTAGTGCATAAAAACTTAACCTTATTCTCCTCTAAAAGGGTTTTCCACTCAAATAATTTTTCCATGTGATTCAACCAGTTAATGAACTCCTCTGATTGTAACCCTCCACCATAATTAGAAACATTAATATTGATGTCATCATTCTTTCCCTCTAAATCTTGGATCAATCTCTCCTCAAATGGTCTCTTATTCAAGGTGTCTTCATCTCTCTCATTTTATTCTTCATTTCCTCCTTCATTCATTAACAAAGGTAATTCTTCAATATCACTATCTAGGTTTGCATCCCCATTTGCATGTCTCCTTCTAAGGTAGGTAACTTCTCCTATGAGCTCACCAAATTGTCACTTTATCTCCTTCATATGCATATTCATCTAGGAATAACCTCCCCTCCCATGTCTATCTATGATTATATAAAATAGAGGCAATAAATTACAAAGAAAAATGTAATATATATTACCCTCACCGTCCCGTAAGATCCAACTCTTGTTCTAATACCAATTGATGTGGATCCAACTGAAAGAGGTTTAAATACCTCCAAAACACACACACAAAAATTGTAAAATACAAGAAGATTCAAAATAGTTTTCTTCTCATTCGAAATCCACATTAATCTTTTTACATCTTTACAATCTTCATTTTATTCCACATTATCTCTAAAACCCCTCAAATGCAAAAAAAAAAAACCTAAAATTACCTACTAGTAAAACACATCGAATGGCCCCAAATTTAGCATATAAAATATGCCTTCATAATTTAAGGTTCTCACCAAAATTTGGCTTATTCTATAAAGCATATCAAATTTATTCAAACTCTAATTTTGATAAAAAAGCAAAAAAACATTCAGAGCCAATTTTAGACCACTAAAAGAAGGAATTTGGTCCCTAAAGTATGCCTAAATGGAAACAATATTTGTGAAATTTTTTGTCACAACATGAAACTAATCAAGATATACCACCCTAGAAAATTTCAAGATGATCCAGCAGTCAAATCAAAAGTTATGTCCTTCACAAGTTATGCTCCCGCATCACTAACCTCTTCCCAACCATTTTCCCTCATCCCCGTACCTAAAAATATGATTTGGGAGGTGGTTGAAACCAATTCTAAACACTTTCCCTGAATTTTCCAAATCATTGACGATTCTAACAAATCGTCATTGATTATAAATATGAGTTCGAACATATTTTTTAGGGATCTTCAAAACCTTTTGGATGAATTTGCATCATTGTTTTTAGCCCAAAAATTAAGCCACACCATTCCAAAATCTCCAAGCCCAACAAAAGTATTGAACCCCCTCAAGGAAAAACAACACGTCAAATCTTGCACCAAATTAGGAATATCTCCAGGAAATCAATAGCCAACAATCAACATCCTTAACCTTTTTAGACATTCCATAGCTTATTTTTGCACTACAAGGTACCCTTCTATTATTTTATTATTTCTCTTATCTCATAATGTTTCCAAAATCATAAATTTAGATCTATGTTTGCATTATTTTGTCACTTTTTGAGAAAATCATACTTTTTACAGGGATCATCAACAATTTCCTTCAATCGTCCATGATTCTCTTAAATTGCTAGTGATTCCTTTGAATCACTTGTAATTTTTTTCAATAAGTTTCTTTTAACCAAATCATAGAATTTTTTTCAACTTTAATATATATATATATATGGTTTTAAATAATTTTTTGCAAGCATGTCTATGTTATAGATTACCATTCCAGGCCAATCACATCCTATCACAAATATCTACGACCTCCTGATCATCCAACAACCCTTTGTGTGGGAACAATTTGACATCCTCCACAAGTTCACCCTGCTCTACTATCTCGATTCACACTTGGCATCAAGGACATTGAGAATCATCTTGATTTCCTCCACAAAATTCAACAAGGAACCACATATTACTATTAAAATTACTTTGAAGTCGTCCAAATTGTTGTTTCCCTATCTTTGGCCACATATAAAGCAAATCGGGACCTACGTTTTCATCTTTATCCTTATCATTATCATTGTTTATTTTATTATTATTATCAACTCACTTAATTGTTTCAAAATGAGATGACATCCTCCAAGGAAGTCCCTTTGGATTCCTAGAATTGGCCCTTATCGAGCAGCTCATCATCCCATTTTATCTAATATTTCTTGTTTAATTATCTTTGATTATATATCTCTTCACTTGGTGAAAGGAAGAAAATTTATTCAATGTTGACATTAAATCATCCTGACATTACGAATGTCAACGCAAGTAACACTAAACCCTTCATTGTTACAATTTTTATGTACTTTTCACACTTCATAGCATAGAACTTGATACATTCCTATTAGGCCCGATGGGACCCTGTTCCCCTTATTTTTCCATTAAAATTAACTCAAAATTCTTCTCAAGTTATGCCTTTATAATCACTAGCAATTCTATATAATCCCCTATAGTTTTAGTGAATCTCTTGTGATTTCTTCAAATCACCAATGATCTATGTGGTCTATTTGTGATTACTTATCTAGTCTACTTTAAAGCCATTATTTCTTTTTCTTTCATGTTTTTATCTAACCCTCAGACGTTTATACTGTGGAATACCTACTTCTACATTTCAATAGTGCTCAAAAATAAAAAAATCTGAAAAAATCAAAAGAAAATTACAAGTACATTTTTTTTGTTATTTTTTTTCTTCGCATTACATCTATCAATTATCCTCATCGAACTCATGTTTTTTTCGGGACTTAGAACAAACCTTTCTTACTTATCTCGATCACATAGTCTAATTAGGGAATTAATAGATTAAATTCACTTTATTTACCTCACACATAACCAAACCACATTCAAACATAATCGCATCAAAACACTCATACCTAGGTGGACCTACTTGGATTTCATCACCAAGAGGATAAGACGACTCGGTGTTCTAGCCAAGTATAAATAATTGGTGGGTGGTATATTGGCTAAGCATGTGACACCCTTATCATTACGGGACTATGAAGTGAGAGGGTATGTAATGATACAAAAATAAATTCAGGCCTCACGTACCTTTGGGTATATCGAGGACTTAAACCTTTAACATTACCTAAAACCAACCATAGATTGCCATTTCTTAGGACCCCATAAGCCATTTTTCAAATCTAATCAAGATAAAAAATTCCCTTGTGTGACTTTGTTGCTTGATTGTAATAAAATATCTATACTTAGTTTTCATTCCATTCATTTTTTTCTTTCATGGTCCAAACACGACACCCGTCCCTCTGTCAAGAAAACCTTGAAAATATGGTGGAACATTTCCAAAATCTAAAAAAAAAATCCAAACCCATATTAACGATGTTACACATCTAATTGAAAAAGATAGAAAATATTTATCACCTCTAATACACGATCAAGAACCCCCACAATCACCTAGCGGTCAATCGCCACATCTAAAATCCTCGACCCATCTAGTCTTTGTTTCATCAAAAGTGGGGATCTAGTCTTTTTGAGATTTTGGATTCAAACATCATTCCCTCAATGCTTATGTAGATTCTGGGGCATTCTTCTTCAACAATATACACCTAAACAATGACCCCCTGTCACCAACACCACATATGACTTTTCCCCACTAGTCGACCATAACCATGAGTTGGTCATCCAAAATGTCTATCCTCATCCCACAACTAGCAAATTTTGCAACATCAGATCACACTTATTCAACCCTTAGCATTACTTTTGACCTTAACATTCTTTCCTCATAGGATATAACTCACAAACAATCATCATCCTCACCGGGTCCCTCATTGGGCTCTACCTCATCTAAAAAAACATTAACGTATCCTCGTCCATGTCGATTCCTTTATTCTCTTCCTTTGTCCAAACACCTTCTTCAGTAAGTTCAACAACCATCCCATCAAGTATATCTCATCTCAACAACCCATATCATCTCTTCAAAACATGTTCATTTCTATGCCAACATCAACACCACCCATTAATACGAGATCCATCTCTATTGTCCACCCTTCTTCACAATAGTCGTGAACCACCCCTATCTTCTCTCAACACATAACTCAACAATCTCAACCTCTCATTAACACTTCTATTCCTTTCCAGCATGTTCCTCAACAATATCTACCTCTCACCCACATTTCAATCCCCTTCCAACATATACCCCAACAATTGTAACCTCTCTTAAACACATCCATGCCCATCCAATATCAATATATTCATTCTTCACAACCTATATAGTCTCACAACCTACATAAAATGTTCCTATGAATACCCCTCTTCAACATAACATTTCTTTGTCTTAACAATCATACCAAAAACAAAATACATCTTCATACGATCAATCTAAAAATTCATCTTTTACTCTTCTACAAGAACCACCAAAAATGACACTTTACATGAATTATTGAAAATAATTTCTAGCCTTCAAGATGCCTCATGAGCCTTAAAAATACATTATCTTGTGAACAAATTTGTAATGAACCCATTCACCCATATGTACCCTAAAATCATATCCTCCACATTGAGAACTCCCTAAGTTCCTCAAATTTTACAACAAATAAGACCCTTAACAACACATCCAAGCCTTCTAACTACCTTTCTACCTCATAACACATGACTATGAGATTATGATGATAATGTTTCCCATGTCCTTAGCTAGAATTTCCTTAGATTGGTACAACAATATTCCCCAATAATCACATTTCTCATTTTCTTAGCTTGCACAACTCTTCTTAGAACTCTTCTCAATTAGTATTCCACATAAAATCACTATCACCGACCTATATGCCATCAATCAATTTGAGGAAGAATCTATCGCAGCTTTTGTCACACTTAGCTAGAGGGGTATTATCAATCAGTTTTCCTTTTCCCTCCCATAGACTGAGTTAATCAAATTTGTTTTCTCGCTCCTGTGCCAAACACATATCATCCACATTACAAATCCGGACTTTCCATATGTTTTAGGAAGCATTTACTATGGCTTTGCAAACTTGAACTTCCTTCTCTCAAAGACAATAGGTTTAAAATTAGATCAATGAAACCTAATCTCGAGTCTTCTTTCAAACCATCTTCTATCCATGATAAATATAAGACATCCAAAATTTAGTAGTTGTGAATATTTCTTCCAAAGAACGCGTTCGAAATACAAATGCACCCGTCCTCAACATAATTAAACTCCTATCGGTGAATCTCACAACACAATTTTGTTAGATATTCTAGTGCACCGAGAGGGGGTGAATCGAGTTTCATTTAAAAGCTTTCTAAGCAATTTTCAATTATTCCATTTACCATCCTGAGCCTTCACATTCAACTATGAAATAAAATGAAATATAAGAACACATGAACACATGAGAAGACTAGATTTAATGTGGGAAACCCATAAGGAGAAAAACATACTAGAACAAAAAATATATCTTGGATGATTGTCCTTTAAAGTTACTGATGGTTTCACCGTGTTTTGAGCACCCACTCACTTTGAAGCACCCAATCCAATTCTGAAGAACCCACTTGAGTAATTTGGCAAGCACCCACTTGTTATGAAGCACCCACTTAAAATTTGTGCCAATCACCCACTTGACTGTTGTTCGACAAGCTCCTACTTGCTAGGAATCGCACTCCTAAAGCGCTGAGATGCAACTCGGAATTTGAACATACATGAAATTTTTTATCACCCTCATCATCTAGTTTCTCAAATCAACTTAATGCGATCTCTGTTTTAGCTCATTACTTCATTTTCCCTCCTCTCTCATCATAACAATGTGCTCTTTGGGCTACATAGCTGATATTTGGTCTTCAAAGATGAATTACACACCGAATAAATCTCCTCACTTCATGAAGATGATCCTCTCATATTCATATGACTCTTCTTTACTATTTACATCTCAAAATATTCATCCTAACAACATCTACTCCTATGTTCTCATTTCTTTTTGTAGACATTTTACAAATCTTTTCCCAAGCTTTTACAATTGATATGATCTCTATTATAGAACTTTTCATATTCAAGACACTCTTTTTATTCTCTATTGTAACACTCTATTTTATAGTTCTTTTAACAAAAACAATTCTCTCTTTCTATTTCCTTTTTATCAACTAAAAAAATTCTCTTTACCTTTCATACTTTTATTTTTCATAAATGGTTCTCCTCCTATGTACACAAGTAATGATTTTTCTTCCAAAACTACCTTCATTTTTTTCATATTGTGCCTCGATATTTTTAGTTCTATCTCTTGATCTACAAGCTCTTGAGATATGTTGAGGATTTATTTATAGAAACCGACATCCAGTGAAACCCTTGACATTCCATTGGAATAAAAAAAAAGACTTGTAACTATCAATATGCTTCTTGACTCTTCACTCTCTCAATAATCTGTCCTCTAGCATTGACATATGTTACACATATATTAGTAGTCATCTACATCTTGTAACTTCCCTTTGAGTCTTGTTTTGAATCTCATACTTCACAACCATTTTTCAAAAAAAAAATTAGCCATACAATACATTACTTGATGTGCTTCCATAAAATTCTTGTTTGAGCTTGAAGATGAGATGGGAAGGTTCAATTCACATTTGTTGCATGCTTTAATAAAAATTTACATTCTCGAGTCACCTAGGAACATGTTATTCCATAAGGAAAAATATTTGTGTCTTCACAGTGAGCATGATCTCAAACAAAACATGCATATATGTCTTCACTTGGGTAGATACACAAAATGTCAATTCTCATAGGTGAAGATGAGTCATTTTTGTATGGGGGTCAACATGTTGAGCACTTCATTACCTTTCAAAGTTAGATCATCTTTAAATCGAGTTTAATTTTCAAACCATTTTCCTTTCTTATAGAGATATGCTCTTAAATCAAGGAAGCTCATTTTCTTAATTACAAATTCATCTTCCTATCAAATCAAATGCATACACTATTTCAAACAAACATATGATCAAAGAGTCATGTCTAGAAGGAAAATTCATCACTAATTAGATAGAGTTGTGTATTCTCGACACATAGTATAGTCATTTTTTTCTTCTTCTCAGACATAGTTGTGCACTCCCATGTTAGTACGACTTGAATGTAGTTTGAGAATGAACTTGTTGAGACATAAAGATCACATTTTTCCCTATTTCATATTAAGAATGGAGATGTTGTTCTAGGAGCATCTTATCATTTACCATACCTAAAGTTCATGACATCACCATCCTTTCTTCATTTCACTAGCTCCAAGATAGTGCATTTATGGTCTTCTCAACTCAAACTGTAACAAGGAGAGAATCAAATAATTCATCATTATTCTTAATGTGTTATGGTAGTAGAAACCTGTCTCAAGGATGATGAATCCATTGTACATCTTATTCACTCTGTGAGTTTGTGAAGAATCATGCCAATAGGTTCAAACAATAAATTTTCACAAGACTGTGCATATAGATCAAAGAGTCATGTGTATAAGGAAACTTCGTCACCAATCAAATAGATTTGTGTATTCTCATACACAGAGTATACTAATTTTTTTCTTCTCGTACATAGTTGTGCACTCTCGAGTCAGTAGGACTTGAATGTAGTTTGAGAATGAACTTGTCAAGACATAAAGATCACATTTTTCACTATTTCATATTAAGCATAGAGATGTTGTTCTAGGAGAATCTTATCATTTACCGGACTTAAATATCAATACATCACTAACCTTTCTTCATTTTCTTCAAAGATAATGTATTTATGGTCTTCTCATTTCAGGCTATGATAAGGAGAGAATCAAATAATTCATCAATCTTCTTGATTTGTTATGGTAGTAAAAACCTCTTTCGAGGATGATCTATCCCCTATACATATTCTTCACTCCATGATTTTTTCAAGACTCGTGCCAATAGGTTCAAACAATAAAGTTTTCACAAGGATCTGTGCATATAGAGTGTTTATTCTCAACAAACCCTAGTATCAAGTTTTGGGACTTAACCCACCTTATTACTATATTTTATGCCAAGTATGGGTGTAAAGCAAATTCAATGGGGACATGTTCATCTTGACTGAAATTTTGAGTGTAAGTATTTCAAGGTATAGAAAACTACTACAATATGTCTCGGTCTACTTGATGTCCATGAATATGAACTTAAAGATTAATGCAAATCAATACAGTTCCAAATTAACCAAGCCTAATTGTAGTTTCAACAATATTTATTGGACTTGTATAAAGCGTTTACACTCATTTCTCAAATCAATTTATGGTCCTTTAGTACTGAAATACCTTCATAAAGACCGGTTCCACATGATTTCCCTTTAGCGATATCTTAAGAGAAACACACCCACCTTGCTCAAATTTTCTTTCACAATATGCTCAAATCCTTTTAAGAGAATTTGAAAGACCTCAAGAGAAATCGAGACACTAGAAAATTATTCATGAAACTCTTAACACATACATGTACCTTCAAACATCATGAGAAGTTGTCTTTTTCTATATGGTGCAATCAAACATGTACCTTCACAATTGATCATTCATCACCCCTATATAATTTTTAGCATCTAAAAAACCACCAAATATTCTTCGCGAACACATTTTAAGACCATACCTTCAATAATTCCCCTATCACTCAAATTATTCTTTGATAAATGCCTGGAACTACCTCAAAAAAATGAATGGAACTTTTCCAGTTCACTACCTTTTGACTCCCAACCTTTTTGACTTGAATTTTATACAAATATGTATTCTATGACTTATCTGAAGAATCTATATATAATTTAGCACAATCGCTAATAAGTTCAGTTCTAAAATCAACCTTGACATGAACTCGGTCTTGGAATAATTTACTCTACAACCACAAACTTCACTTTATGCCTCTAAAATTTCACATAGACCATCAAGAATCAATCCTCTACCATCCCCCATGATTTTTTTCAATCATGTCGTCTAAATTTTGTTGATCCATCTCATTTTCTTATGTGTACTTGGTCTTTCTTCACTACTAGATCTCCTTTAATCACAAGGAAACGTAGTTTCTAACCTTTGGGCCTTCAAATTCCTTTAATATTGTTTATCCATTCTATGTAAGCTTGTATCAACCACATTTTGCCTACAAAACATTGTAGACTATGGCCAATTGGACATAGACCTTTTCACTAGACCAAGTTAGACTTTAATACGCTTAAATATAGAGGATGACCTAAATAATACTAACAAAACAATCCTCCTACCTCTAAGACACTCTTATGGACCCTTTTGACACATTTTGCACTCAAATCAAGAATTTTTAGCTTTCTATAAGACACACCTAAGAAATTCATTACTTGCCTTGAGACACACTTGAGATGACACAAGTATGAGACTAGACATAACTTTAGGTTGATATAGATACACAACACCATACACTATGATGATTTCATGTTGACCATATGATGCATTCATGCTAACCATACACCTGATCAAACCCATAACTACTCAAGCCCGTGCTCTTAAGCTACCTTATTTGACATCAATGACAACTTTTTCAAAAAACTCCCTTTTTCATTGATGGAAAACACCTCCTTCACCTTGTCATTCTCCCCCTTTTTCCATGAATGAAAAGACTACTACTCAAAGACCATGCTCCCCCTATGTCCATACATGTTCTTCCTCTTATTAGCTCCCCCATGGATTAGAATATCTTCTCTTTCGATTATCATCTTGTTTTCTGGTTTTTTTATCCTTGTGTCATTATACACACATTCTTCTACCACTTTCATCAATTTCCTAGAGTTCCTAGGTCTTGAACCTCCATTTAGCATCAATAGGCATAATCTTTTACTACAAAGTTTTGCATTCATAAATGTATTATGTAATGACAAGTAAACACAATTCATTCTTTTTCTTTTCATAATTGTTTTTAAAGAAATGAGTTTCTTGCACTATTTTCCTTCAAATGTCCCCTAAGTTCTTTCTCACCTCCTACTTTGTTTCACTAATCAAACAATTATATTTATTGTTACAGATCTCACTATGTGCTAGATTATTTTTGCTCCATTGATGGTCATAGCTCAATAAGACTTAAATTTTATCCCTTCAACTCTTTTCATCACCTACCTCAAGGTTTATCAGGTTCATCTCAAATATTTTAACACTCATAGTTTCAAACATGACTCAATATGTCTTCTTGTAGTGTCTATCTTCTCATCCTAGGTCCGGTAGTCATTATTCACAAATTTCCAATGTTGAATCACCTAACATATATATCTTTTATTGTTTCAAGTTTCAACCCTAAGAGATCCTTGATTTCCCCACCTTATTTTGATACCACATCTCCATTCTTGACACATCTTCATCTCATGTGCATGATCTTCAAAATTTTATCTTTTCAAATCCTTAGATAGTGTTTCTAGTAGTTCAAGAGATTTCACTTTTCCATGAGGTCTTCTTACTTCACCTTTAATGTTCCAAGTTTATTCATTAAGGTCTTGTCTAGGCCTTCTTGAGAATAGTTCAATACTATGTGTTTGATTATAAGATAACACTATTTTGTCCTATAGAAGATTTTTATCTTTGTATCGCCATAAGTTTAGATCTTTGTTTGATAAATTTATTTAGAAGAGTACCGTGATTCTTTATTTGTTCTTACAAATTTTCAAAGGCTTGAAAAATTTCTTGAAGAATCAACATGTTGATGACAAACCCTTTATAGATTTCATGAGCACTTGACTATTATTAGACACTCTTGACTCATTTTAGAAAGTTTTTAACACAATGTGATAGTGTTGAAACATTTGACAATCCTTGAGACTTCATGAAAACCTTTATGCATTCCATGCAAGATCAGTCTTTTAATGATCACCATGACCCTTTATGCATCTTGAACTGAATTTATAAGAGAGCTTATCAACAAATATCATGAATTATATACTCAAACAAAAATTGACTTTTCCTAGAGGTTGTTAAACCTATGGGGAAGCATATAAGATGTATTTAAATCAAACCAAATTATACATAACTTATGACTCTTTCTTCTTGAGGTTTTTACGTACACATCATATGTCGGAGATGGAATTATAGACCTTTGGGCTTGATTTACAATCTTTCTCAACATTAATATATACATATATTATTAAAGCATCTTGTAGACACTACTCATGCACCAAGACATTATGAATCTCGAGAAACATACCTTTTGACACTTTTCTTGTAACCTTAAATGAATGCTAATGCGACATAATACATATTGAATTTAACTTGATGAATTGAATTTTGAAAACTTGCTCGGTTTGTGTAGAAACAACATGTATAAGAAATTGCAAAATTTGGATTTATCACATCACATTATCATGGAGAAGACCTTGATTTACAACTTAGGAGACTAATGATAGGAAGACCTTATATCTACTTGTGAAAGTTCACTTATCATCATGGAGAGGTGTTTTCCTAGGTTTTAAAAACTACAAAATGATAAGATAATATTCAAGACCTCACTGTGCTTCCTTCAGTAGACATATTCCTTCTAGAATCCTAGAGAAGGCATGTCATGATCTTGAAACACTAGAACATCATGAAGTTCTCGAGAGGCTCCACCTTCCTTTCTTTTTTGTTTAGGATTCCCTTGAAAGGATGTTTTGGTATGATTATCTCCCGAGCTTTGTAATCAAGCACATATGCTCCTCTGTATGCATTAACTTCTTCTTAACCAAGGAAAACATACTTCTCACAAAATTTTATGGCTGATTGCTCTTTACAGGATTGACTGATCCAATGAACTCCCTCTTATATTTTTCTGTGAATTCAGACACCTTAGTTAGGCTTCAATCTTCATTGACTAATTTTTATTTTCCTTTGGTAGTCTCTGAAGGAGTAATCCTGACTTCATCCTTCCTCTTATAGATGAGCTTCCTCTTTTTACAGTGTCTTGCAAAATGACCTAATTTTTGCATTTGAAACATACATCTCTAGATGTATTCTTTGTCCAAATATGCTCAACAAGATCATCAAGACTAAACTTAGCTATGTGACCCTTCTCAAGGCAATTGAAACAATTTTTTTCTTTTCAAATTCAGCACTTGTAATCCCTCCATGGGTGTTCCTCATCTACTTTCCTTATGAAATTTCTAGCTCTTTGTCCAAAGACATGGCATGAAAAACAAGTTCCATAAAACTTAGGGAATCTCTTTACATTTGAATACTTGATAGTCTTTTTATGTCCTTGATGGATTGATTTACCCTTCATCTCCCGTTTCCTTTCTTACTCCAATTCCTCTCTTAGTATTATCAATTTTGCATTTAGTTCACCACATTCTTCATTACTTGCTTTGATGGTTTCTTGGCATGACTCATGACTAGGTTCATGCTCTATGTCACACTAGGTTGCTTCACTTCGAGAATAAGACCGATTATCATTAGGATGGTTTTGTTTATTTAGTAATTCATTAGAATTTTTGAATCTTTCTCAAATATTTTATACATCATAAATTTACTTGTTGTTTGTTATAACTCATCCTTTAGGGTCTTATATTCTTCCTCAAGTTTGACATAATATTTTTCCTTAACACTTAGATCCTTTGAAAACTTATCAACAACTATTGCCACCTCTTCGATTTCTTCAAGATGATTTTCATCATTGAGCTTTATTTCAAGTATTTAAGTCTTTAATTAGTACTTGAGCAATCTCATACTTCTTCTTCTCAGCATTGTATCATCTTGAACACCCATGTTTGTGCCTTGAGGACCTTATCTTAAGTTGTTAAACTTCTACAAAGAGAATACTCTCTAATACCATTTATTAGATATTCTAGGCACTAAGAGGGGGTGAATTAGTTCATTTAAAAAATTTATAAGAAAGTTACAATTATTTAATTTACCATCCCGAGCCTTCGCATTTAACTATGAAAGAGAAATAAATATAAACATGCATGAACACATGAGCATACCATATTTAATGTGGGAAAACCATAAGGGAGAAGAACCCATTGGAACAAAAAGACTAGCTTGGACAATTGTCTTATAAAGTTACAATGGTTTCACCATGTGGTGAGCACCCACTCACCTTGAAGCACCCACTTGATATGAAGCACCCACTCAACCGATGTTCTATAAGCACCTACTTGCTAGGAAGCCCACTCCTAAAATGTTGAGATGTAACTCAAACTTTGAACATACATGAAATGTTTGATCACCTTCATCATCTAGTTTCTCACATCAACCTAATGTGATCACTATTTTAGCTCATTACTTCATTTTCCCTCCTCTCTCATCATATCAATCTGCTCCTTGGACTATACAATTTATATCAGGTCTTCAAAGATGAATTACACACTGAATCAAGATCCTCACTTCATGAAGATGATCCTCTCATATTCTTATGACTCTTCTCTATTATTTTGCTCTCACAATATTCATCCTAATAATATATAATCCTCCTATGTGCTCATTGTTTCGCAGAAATTTTATCAGTCTTTTCCCAAGCTTTTATAATTGATATGATCTCTATTTTAGCACTTTTCATACTCTTTTCTTATTCATTACACTCTTTTTATTCTCTACTACAACACTCTATTTTATAGTTCTTTCAACAATAAATTTTCTCTTTTTTATGTCTTTTTAATCAACTAAAAAAATACTCTTTACCTTTCATACATTTAATTTTCATATATGGCTCTCCTCCTACATACATAAGTGATGATTTTTCTTCCAAAACTCGCCTTCATTTTGTCATATTGTGACTTTGATATTTTTAGTTCTATCTCTTTTCTCGCAAGCTCTTGAGATATGTTGAGGAGTTATTTATAAGAATTGACATTCATATTCAAAACTCTTGACATTCCATTGGACTCCAAAAAAATAGACTTGTAATCGTTAATATGCTTCTTGACTCTTCATTATCTCAATAATATTTGTCCTCTAGAACTGTCATATATTACACAAATATTACGGGTGATCTACATCTTGTAACTTCCCTTTGAGTCTTGTTTTGACTCTCATACTTCACAACCATTTTTCAAACGTTGGTTTAGCCATAAGGTACATTACTTGTTATGCTTCAATCAAATTCTTGTTTAAGCTTGGAGATCATATGGCAAGGTTTAAATCACATTTTTTCTTGATCCAATACATACTTTACATTCTCAATCACCTAAGAACATGTTTCTTCCATAAGCTAAAAAATTATTATGTCTTCACAAAGTGAGCATGATCTAAAAAAACATGTTTATATGTCTTCACTTGGGTTTATGTATGCCTCACATATTAGATACACAAAGTGTCAACTTGTATACGTGAATATGATTCATTTATGTATGGGGTTCAATATGTTGAGAAATTCATTACCATTCACAGATTATATCATCTTTAAAGTAGAGTTTGGATTTCAAACCATTTTCCTTTCTTAGAGATATGCTCTTGAATCAAGATAGTTCATTTGCTTAATCAAAGATTCATCTTCTCTATCAAATAGAATGCATACACTGTTTCAAACAAGCATATGATCAAAGAGTCATGTGTATAAGGAAAATTCATCACCAATAAGATAGATTTGTGTATTCTTGGACACAGAGTATAGTCATTTTTTCTTCTCATATATAGTTGTGCACTCTCGGGTGAGTAGGACTTGAATGTAGTTTGAGAATGAACTTTTCAAGACATAAAGATCACATTTTTTACTATTTCATATTAAGCATGGAGGCATTGTTCTAGGATAATTTTATAATTTACAAGACTTAAATCTCAAGACATCACCAACCTTACTTCATTTCATGAGCTCTAAGATAGTGTATTTATGGTCTTCTCAGCTCAAACTGCAACAAGGAGAGAATCGAACAATTCATCAATCTTATTGATCTATTATGGTAGTAAAAACCTCTCTCAAGGATGATCTATCCATTGTACATCTTCTTCACTCCATGATTTTTTCAAGACTCGTGCCAATAGGTTCAAACAAACAAGTTTTCACAAGACTGTGCATATAGAGGGTTTATTCTCACTAAACCCTAACATCTAGTTTTGGACTCAAACCACCTTATTACTTTTTTTTATGCCACTATGGGTGTAAAGGGACTTCAATGGGGAATTGTGCATCTTGATCGGTTTGAGTACAAATATTTTGAGAAATAGAACACTACTATAGTATATGTCTCAGTCTACTTGAGTGTCGATGAAGAACACCTTAAGATTAATGCAAATCAATATGAAGTACCAAATTCACCAAGTCTAATTAGAGTTTCAACAATCTTAATTGGACCTATATAAAACGTTTACACTCATTTCTCAAGTCAATTTATAGTCCTTTAGTACTGAAATACCTTCATAAATATTGGTTTCACATGATTTCCAATTATCGATAGCTTAAGAAAACACACTCACTATTCAAATTTTCTTGCACAACATGTTGATATCATTTTGAGAGAATTTGGAGGACCTCAAGAGAAATCGAGACACTAGAAAATTCTTCATGAAACTCCCAACACATGCATGTACCTACAAACATCACGAGAAGTTGTCCTTTTCGTATGGTGCAATCAAACTTGTACCTTCACAATTGATTATTCATGACCCTTGGATAATCATTAGCATGTAAAAACCACCAAATATTCTTTCTTGACACATTTTATGACCATACCTTCAAGAATTCCCCTATCACTCAAATCATGGCTGAGAAATGCCTAGAAATGCCTCAAAAAAATGAATGGAACTTTTCAATTTCACTACCTTTTTACTCCAAACCATTTGAAAATGAATTTTATCCAAGTTTCCTACATATAAGTCTTATGTGAATCATCTTAAGAAGCATCTATAATTTAGCACAATTACTAAGAAGTTGGGGTGCCAATATAATCCTTCACATGAACCTGGTCTTGGAATAATTTACTCTACAACCAAAAACCTCACTTTCTTCATCTGAAATTTCACACACACCATCATGAATCAATCCTCTACCATCCACAATGATTGGTTTTTCATCATTCACTTTGAAATTTATCGACTAATCTCATTTACTTATGTGTATTGGGACTGTCTTCACATGGCTAGATCTCCTTCAAATACTAAGAAACCGGATTTATGAATTTTGGGCCTTGAATGCCTTAAATATTGCTTCTCTGTTTTATGCAAGCTTGTATCAACCACATTTTTCCTACAAAAATTGTACACTATGGCCAACTAGACACTAACCTTTTCACTAGACTTGGTTAGACTCAAACAAACCTTGAATATGGAGGATGGCCTAAAGAATACTAAAAACAATCCTCATACTTGTGAGACACCCTTATGGACCATTTTAACACATTTTGCACTCAAATTAAGCATTTGAAGCTTGTTATTAGACAAACCTAACCAATCCATTGCATGCCTTGAGACACACTTGATCCGACATGAGTTTTAGAATTGACATACCTTTAGGTTGATATAAATACACAACACCATACACTATGATGACTTTAAGTGACCATATGATGACTTCATGCTGACTATACACCTACTCAAACCCATACCTTTTCAAGCCCATGCTCAAGCTACCTTGTTTGACATCAATGTAAACTTTTTCAACAAAGTTTTGATAAACTCTTGGCTACAAATATGATCACCCTTCCTCCCATCTATCCCATTGATACATCTATTTCAAAACCCTCTTTGTATAGAGATAATGATTACTATAAATAACATAGGTTCAAATTCCACGACATCAAAAGGTTTCGTTATTTCATAAACCTCCTTCAAGATTTTATCAAAAAGGTGTGTTGCGGTTGGATAACCCAAATGCAACTTCAAATAAAAATATGGATGTTTTGAAATAAAAATTTCCAAATAACCCCCATCTACCAATCAACCCCAAAATAATGGCATCCACTCCCATAAAACAATAAAAAAATCAAAGATCAATCATCTACACCCTCAACATCTAATGCTCCCATCATATAGGTACCATCATAAAATCCACAAATAATTCTATCACAAAAAACAAACGAATCATCCACTACATCTTATGTTTCCATGAAAAAAGCACCCATGGAATCAAGCACGTCCTTGATCATGTCACAAAAAGATTAAAAGTTCATCCACATCTATTGCATACTCTTTGATCCCATCCAAAACCCTTCGCCGGTTCTAGAAAAGAAACCAATTTTACAATGTGTGAAGATCTCTTACAATGATCATGTCACTCAACATTACATATGCAACCTTAAAAATGTGTTACAAAACTACACACCTTCCATCTAAAATGGTGACCATCACATCACGTGATCATTTGACTACCTCAAATTCTATACCTTCTATCTTAGGGCTGCACCTTTTGTCAAAATTATCAATCACTATCACACAATCCAAAATCATTCACCAGCAAAGATGCATCTAAAAATATCACATAAAAAACAATCCCTTCAACACCTTTACAATCAAAGGAATCATCACTACCCTTGACCTCTTCCTTGAAAGGATATTATGCATTGACACTTGAAAGGATTATCCAACAATCTATCATCACTTTAAATCCTCTTAATTCCTCTCGGCTCGTGAGGGTGGAAATCCTCATGGTATGATTTTGAATCATTCTGCAATTACCATCGTACACTAGAACATTTTATAGAGGATTGCAAAGCCATTCATGTATGCTTATTAAAATCCTTCGCTAACAAAGGCCTTCTCTTGATACATATAGAACCATCAAAGATATCCCATCAAACATATAGGAATACTAATCCTAAATCATTATCTCCATTCACATCCACCAAGTAGGAACTCTTTCGAAAAATCCCCTCTCCATCAAATTGACGCAATACGTATCACCACTAGAACATGTACCCATGACCCTAAGATCGCCAATAAAAAAAATTCAAATTTTTCATCCCACTTGATCTCGATTCATCCGATACAACACCCCTATTAAGGCCAAGGTATCCATCCTTATCATTCCAAACACGTGATCTACCACTTCTCTGCAAAACACCATCATCAAAAACTTCACCAAGCTCCAGTAAAAATTTCCCTCTATGAGATGTTTAAAAAATCACCTCAACATCAAAAATCCATGATCAAAACATTACAATCTCCATCGGTACCCTCAAACAACCCTCAACCATTTGTAAACTTATTCGGTACACTCAAAATGACCGCTACTATTTATTTTGACAAATCGAAATCCCATCATTACAATCAAAGGACCACAACCTCCCATTTTTCATCACTTCCCAAATTGATGATACTCTTGTTAAGAGATTCATGATCAACAATGGCGCCAACATCAACATCATATCATCACATGCCTTTGATCAAATTCAACTACCTAATACCCTTATTGCTTTCAATCACCGATTGTAATGAGATCCTTTAATGACACTATTTCCCTACATTATGCATGGTTATCTTACCCATCAAAGTCGATATTAAAATCCTCCACAAAATATTCTATTTGGTGCGCAAGGAGAGTTTTAATATAAAATGCTATTAGGCCGACCCTTGATAAACACTACACATTGTATTCCCTCTAAACTCCATTGATGTATCAAATACGAACATGAAGGTAGTAATTTCATGGTTCTATAGATCCGAACCCTTTTAAAGCATGTCACATGACATATTGACCAAATGATGTGATTGTTCCTAAAAATATCTCAAGCTCCTATAACTAAGCCTCCACTAGTTCATGCATCACCTCATCGAATTTTCTAGATGATACTTCACAACAATGTCATGTAACACCTTTCACTAGGGATTACCACTTCCTTACACTTAAATCTCTTCCTACATCAAGATATATGGAAGATGCAAAAACAACCCATGTACAAACCTAATGTTGAGGATATTATCTCCTTCATTCCACCACATCTTAAAACCAACCTCTTCTACGGAGGGATCGATATCCCTTCTCCACATCCTACTAATCAACGTCATGTCAAACCATTCATATCAAACTTCGTATTTTTATATAACCAAACCTTTGAAAAAATGTATCTTCCTCATTATTCATGGAAAGGCTTCACACTTAGACATTTTGAGCGGGGCATCCACAACTTAATCCTTGACCACTCTTACAAACCACATGAAAAATACCAGTTAAGTTTTAAAAAAATCTTTTGAGTCTTGAACAAGAAACACATTTGAACCTATCATAGGTTTGAAACCATCTTCCCCATCTACTTATGATGACCCTATGGATACAAATGGCACTTTGTTCCCATCCCATATAGCTTTTTTAGTCAACACCATCCCTTTAAGACTGTTAAATTATCAAACTAATCATATTACTAAAACCTTTCCTCTTGTTTGGCCCAAAGTGATATAAGAGGATTCACCCACTATTAACATTCTCCAATGCCAAAATGACCAATCCATTCTTTCTCACATGGAAGTAGAGGCCCATTATCTTCAAAAATCTAATACCCAACACATCGACACTTCTCAATTAATCCACTATCCACATTAATATAGGGACTCCACAAGAACCTCACATAGTTAAAGTCATCCAATATTTAGACTCAAGGAGTTAAATTAATTCTCCACACTCCTATCCAAACATAGCCAATCCTTCACATGGTTATATAGCGATATGTCGGGTTTTGACCCCAACATTGTTGTTCACAATATTGTCACTTATTCTAATACCCCAATATAGTGATATGTATGGTATTTACCCCAACATCATTGTTCCCCTAACTAGATTGGTCCATATATCATCACTTACAAATATTTGGTTGGGAGCTTATCATCTAGCCTCCCTTGATGGTACACCTAAAAAGGAACCTTTAAATGCCTTACACTTGCAGCCTTTCTATTGTTAACACATCAACTGTCATGACTATAGTCACATAAAATACCTTATTCAAGCACCAACCTATCATCTCATCATTGTAATGATTTGAAAGTATGTGGTTTACCATCACTATCCTCAAAACCTTAAAGATGAGAACCATGGCTCTGTTCATCGCATCTTTCACATGGAAAAGTTCCTCCTTAGTAGGAACCCCACAATCATTACATCCATCCACCTTTTCTACATAATGGATACATATTACAGGATACACGTGTATTCTATGCACACATATTTCCCCTTCCTTGAAATGGTTTATTAGGCATGGATGCATTTTATAAAAATAAATAGATTGATCCCTTAAAGGAAAACTATCAAATATCAAAATCATATTGTCAAGAATAAATAATATAGCGGGTGCATGAGCTTATGAAACTATTGAAAGGAGAACCTACTCTCTCACACAAGCGACATGTGTCTACCCTTCCCATGTCCTAGGAATGTATACATTTCACTTTCATCCCTATCCAAGGTCCTACATGTGGCTACCCATTGTTAGTTATGTGTTAAGATATGCTTTATACGACCGAATGGTGTGAATTTCCTTCACTCTACATTCTACCGTCACATATGTATCGATCTAGTCTAAAGGAAATTATTTCACATTTTACTCTTATCTATGAATAGGAAACTTTATATCATTCAATTCATATATATATATATATATATATATATATATATAAACATCACATCACAATCAACATAGATCTAAAAATATCTAACATCTAAGCATCTATCATCATTTATCATCATATATACATCACAAACAACATAATCACATATAAATATTACATTATCAAAACATCACACTAAAATAAACTAACACATTACGGTAAAATACATAATTATATATCATATCAATGTATCACTATACATCATCTAGAGTCTCAAATCCCCGTATATCAAACTAATAAATCGAATCTAGGCTTCACAAAGATCCTATACATCAAAAACATTATATCTACCAAGTAAACTAAACATACATCTAACCGGATGTCTCCTCAGGAACTACTCCTCGATCACCACCCTTGTTTACATTGGGCCCTCTACCATGACTACTTTTATCTATACTTCGTGGTGGTTGACCTGTCATCACCAATCCGGCACTATGATAATTCTTCACCGGGAACTCCTCGTGCTATGATTATTTACTAATGTACAGCCTTTAGTTTGGTGGATGTAATCTGGAAACAAAACAACAACATAACACAAGAATACCATCGACTATGATAAGACGAAATGATGACAAATATGAAATATCAAAGTAAATTATAATATTAACATGAAATTGTTACAATCTCACCCATGAGGTACTTCAAGTGTTATTGACTTCACTTGCCTTTCACCAAGACTATGGGAGAAACTTTACAATTACACCTCTTAATGGCTTCTTCAACACACCTTTAAACTGATGGCTTCCTTTACACACTTCCTCTGATATTTCTCACTACTTCCTTCTATGCTATGCTAAATGGGGGTGGCCTCTCTATTTATAGAACTTCCAGGCTTATCCATCTTATCTCTAAGATAGGATAAGAAATCCACTGACGAATCATATTCCATACCTTAACTCTTATCTGTACATGTAAGCTTATCTTTTAAGATAAGATAAACCTTATCATTTTACATGGGTTCCACATTTTTAGACTTTTTACAAATAAAATACACAAAATATTTATGACCTCACTCCTTGTCCTTATTACCAATATAATATTTCTAATTCCTAATCATGTAGACCCTACTTCTCTAATTACCCAAACTTTGACATTTTAATATTCTGGGACCACTTACGACAAATATTTACTTTTGACAACATTCCTATTGTACTTTGACATTTTAATATTACTGGGACCACTTACGTATAAATATTTACTTTTGACAACTCCTACATTATTATTCTACCGTACTCCACATTATTGGCGTGCACGCATCTTGTGGCGCCGTTATTTTCTATCGGATACTACTATTAATTATACTTAACAACATCCTATTCTAATACATACATTAATGAAATAGAAATTACGGAGAAAATTTTAGTGTCGACATTTTCCCCTTCACAAGCTCTACTCCGTCCTCGGAGTAGACTATTCAGTGCTTGGAAAATCTTGACTTGTCGTGGTTGACCCATTTCGTAATGGGAGTGCCATCAATTCCTCCGGTCAGTGCGTACCATTTTCATGCACAATTGCTTTATTTTGTAAGGCCCCATCCATTTTGGAAGAAATTTTCTCTGTCTTCTTTTTTTGTATACGGAATCATATACTAGAACCAAGTCATTCACATGAAATGGAGACCAACAAATCTTTTGATCAAAGTATTCCTTACGCTTCATTTTCTTCTTATGGCTTGTATCCTTTGCTATTTCCCTCATTTCCTCTAGTGAAATGAAGATGTACCGACCTTTCTTTTCTTGAATCACTTTCATCCATCCTTTCATTTTCATAACTCACAGTGGGAATATCAAACTCAATAGGAAGAAGCTGGATCAATACCATAGGCTAATTGAAATGGGAGTATCATGTTGCTTAACTTTGATGTTGCCCTATATGCCCACAATCTGCATGAATCCTTTTATCCCATTTATGTACTGTAAAAGGCTGCATCTTTTGCTAGAATTTGACACAACACAAAATTTGTTCGTCCACTTTGTCATTTGTGCTTGGCTTGTATGTTGTTGCCTTCCCGTGCTTAATAGAAAACTTATTGACTAGGGCTTCTACCACCTCATTAATGAAGTGGCTTCCTTGATGCATTATAATTTCTAATGGACAACCAAATCTGGTGATGATGCGTTCATATATGAACCTTGCCACTTCATCCATGGAAGTTGTTTTGATGGCCTAGCTTGACCCACTTGGTTAAATAATGTGGCAACTACTGATATACTTATTTTGGCGTGAGGTAGTTGGAAGTGGACCTCTGATGTCTATTCCCCACTTTTCAAAGGGATCGAGTGGAAGAATAGGGCATAATGGAGTGATGAAGTCTTACGGTTACCATGTGTTTGACAAATATCACATGTCTTACAATAATTATAACAATCTTTAAAAAGAGTGGGCGGTGATAACTGCGCATCCAAGATCCTTCTTTGTTGTAAGTTGTCAGGAGAAGTGCCCTCCACATGTACCATTGTGGAATTCTTCTAGCAGTTCCTTCCCTTGATCACGTCTAACTGCCCTCTTATCTTGTCCATCGGGTCTATTCGAAATAATACTCCATGCGAGAATAGAATATGGATGGTGACTTGAGTAATCTTTCTCTTAGTCTTTGCATTGGCACCATAGGAAACTTGAATTCATTCGGATAATTCCAAATATCTATGTATTCACTAGGGATTGTGTCAAAGGATAACAATGTTGCATCGGGGAAATCATCATCATCACAAGATGATCCTAAACCATCATAGGCTCGAGAGAGTGCATCTGCGTTGACATGCTTCTTTCTGGCCTATCTATAATATCAAATTCAAATTCTTGTAGCAAAATTATCCATCTTGCTTTATCCTCCACGATGGGTTAGGCTTATTCTGATATATTTTAGAGCTTTGATGATCTATTCTGACTAGAAATTTTTCCCCTGCAAGTAATTTCTAAACTTCTTTCTGATAAAAATGATAGCGAGCCTCTTTTTGATTCTGACGGTATAATTTACCTCACCACTTGCTCATTTTATGCGCTCCCAAAGTAAATTGGATGTTCATTCCCATTTTCATCCTTTTGGCTCAAAGTACTTCCTAGTCTTTGCATCCGAGGCATCGGTGTACCTGATGAATGGCTTGCTCGATATGGATTCTTTAAAGCAGGTGAAGACACGGGGCTTCCTTGATTGTCAAAAGCTTCATGCGCCTTATTTCTGGTTCATAAGTAACATCCTTCTTCAAGAAGCTGGGTTAGTGGGTGCATGCGATCTTTGAGAAATTCTTGATGAACCTTCTATAGTAACCCACATGGCCTAAAAATGATCTCAACTTACTTTATTAATAGGAAATGGTAAATCTTTGATTTTGAAACTTTATCGGGATCGATGTACCAATACCATCTCTAGATCTGACATGCCCTAACAAAACACCTTTAGAACATCCAAAGACACACTTTGTAGGGTTTAGTGAGGCTTGTGCTTCATCTAACCTTTGAAATCTTTGTCTCCATCAGTGCGGGTGGTCGACTTGCTCCCATAGATGTAAAAATCATCTAGAAATACTCGATGAAGGTCCCGATGTAGGGTTCGAACACCTATTCATCAAACTCTTTGGAATGTTCTTTGGAGCATTACTGACCCAAAAGGCATAACTCTATAAGCAAAGCGTTCCCAAGGAGTGGTGAGCGTGGTCTTGGTGATCTTTTTCTTATACGAACTTGGTTGTAGCCATTTATATCCATCAATGCAAAACTATAGCACTCTGGCCGTACATTTACGCCGTCAAGATCGATCGAAAATGGAAGAGGGTAATGATCCTTCTTTGTTGCCTTATTGAGCTTCTGTAATCAACACAAATGCGTAGCTTCCATTCTTTTTATTGAGATCACAATGGGAGAAACCCATTACGAATTCTCCATGACAAATATGAATCCTGCATCAAAGCAACTTATCTATTTCTTCTTTTACGAGTCTTGGAAAAATTAGGATTCATTCTATATGGCATTTGCTTTATGGGCTTAGCACCATCTGACTCAATAGAATGTTCTACCCAACTTACTTGATGGAGTTCCTTGTAATCAAAAGTGAATATGTATATGTACCTTGAAAGAGCGGAGGTAGGATTCCTTCTCACTCTCCATCACAAACATCACCAATCTTTATTTGTTGGAGACGATCATCAACTTCTTCTTGAGATAATTTTATGGGGTCATGAGTTGGTGTGGTGGAAGGATATCCATGTTGAAACATCAACCTCACTTTCTTCATCTTGATGTCCACTTCACTTTGGTACTAGAGTAATCGAGAGGATGTCCGATCATCAGTTTCATCACTTGAATCCACGAGGTTACGCCTTATGATGTCGAGGATCACGTTTATCTTCACCCTCTCTCTACCACGTCAAGTGTCATGAAACCTTCATTCCAGGTAGTTTCTTGCATGAACTCTCCTTAGCCATGGTCTTCCCAGTGACATTGGGGTGCATTGCAGTACCATTTTTCATCACTGAAAGTCTACCACACATATAACACCCATATGAGATATTGCCACATTTGAAACTACACCTTACGGTTTAGTTTTCCTTTATTTAATGACCTTAACATAAGTGTTGAAAGGCGATCAATTTTAAACCCAACATATTCATTCTGGACTCGGTCATTACATTAGCTGCAGCACCTCCATCAACTAAGACATCATGAATTGAAATACCATTACATAATACCTCGGCTTGTGGAGCATAGGGATCCGCCTCTGCCTCCAAAGCAGGGACCTCAACCTCCTTTCTTCGTCGAGCATTGAGTCCACTTCACGACTCCACCTCTTCTCGAGAAGACATAGCAAGAGTTGACCATATGTAATATTTAGAGGCCTTTTGGATGGATCTTCCAAGATGGAGTATGGGTCCTTGCCCCTGTGAAATCGGAAAATCGTGCACACCCAACTTTCTTCTCCTATGTTTCTTACTAGTTTCTCCTTTCATCTTCTTAGGATCATTTCCATCTTGATTATCTTTTTTCTTTCTTTCTTTTTGTTACAAACACATCTACTTCATTATTTCTGCTCTTATCTACTACATCAAAAGAATTCACAGGTGCTTTTCCTTTATCATTATCTCCTTTACCAGATGTAGAAGCTCTATCTAGAAAATTATACTTATAATGACCCTTTTTATAACAACCATAACATACTGACTTGAGAAATATTTCTTTTTGGACCTCTATCTCCTCCTGAGAACTAAATTCTTTTCCTTGAAGAAGATTAATAGTTAAGCGGCCCATCTTTTTTAGCGAGATCTTCATACTCGGTAGATGTACTTAGGAGAAATATTTGTGCTCATAGGAGTGGTTGTGGATTACGGACCAAAGGTCTTTGGTGTAGGCTCTACTTTAGCAACAATTTCTTTGGGCTCCTCTTCCATGCTTTCTTCTTGCCTTCTTGCGATCTCCTTTGCTTGTTGATGGTAGGTTGGGTGGTCATACTTCACTCGTTGTCGATCTGCGGCTTCATCCCAAGAATGAAGTGCTTACTGAGGAGATTATCCACACCATTCATCAACCCATCCGCTAATCCTTCCTTCCGGATCGGGCATCGAGCTTCCTCCTTAGCTCTAGAACACGAGCATGATAATCCCTTATCTTCTCCTTCTCTCCTTGGGATAGCTTTGTGATCTCGATCATGAGATCTGCATATTTACATTGTTCACCAAATTCTTGAAAATTTTGATTAATAAATCCCATGAATTTTTCACATTATCACCTAGTGTTTCAAACCACCTAAGTCTTTGAACCATCCAAAAAGGTAGGAAAAATTGGTCCATTGTTCCCTTCTTATAAGGCCATTACAAATACAAGATCGTTTAAACTCTTGAATGAAAGAAGAAAACATCTTCATTAGATTGAGCTGAAAAAATAGGAATCTTTCCCATTTTCAAAAGTAACCACCAGTGAAATACCGACCCACAAGTCTACAATCAACAAGACTTATGTGCACAAATAATTGGAATCACTATACTAGAAAGTGACTTTACACCTTTCTACAGGTAAAATAGAAATTACCACGGTAAACTATGGTAAAACTTGACTTATTGCGGTAAAAATTGACTTTCTTTGTGGTAAACACTATTCACGGTAAAAGTGAAATTCTTTGCGGTAAATACTATTCATGGTAAAAGTGACTTTCTTGTGATAAATACTATTCACAAAAATGACTTTATCATAGTAAGCTACTATTCACGGTAAAAATGACTTTACCATGGTAGCTACATATGCGGTAAAAATAAGGTTACCCTCCGATTGATTTTTGACTAAGTGGGAATATCTCTCGGAAAATCCACCAACGAGGAATGGTCCTGCAATGGAACCAAAATGTCATCACCAATCCTAAGCACTATGATAATTCTTCACGGGAACTCCTCGTGTTATGATTATTTACTAATGCATGACCTTTAGTTTAGTGGATGTAATATGGAAACAAAAAACAACATAACACAAGAATACCATCGACTATGATAAGACGGAATGATGACAAATATGAAATATCAAAGTAAATTATAATATTAACATGAAATTGTTCAATCTCACCCATGAGGTACTTGAAGTGTTATTGACTTCACTTGCCTTTCACCAAGACTATGGGAGAAACTTTACAATTACACCTCTTAATGGCTTCTTGACACACCTTTAAAGCGATGGCTTCCTTTTCGCACACTTCCTCTGATATTTCTCACTACTTCCTTCTATGCTAAAATGGGGGTGGCCTCTCTATTTATAGAACTTCCGGGCTTATCCATCTTATCTCTAAGATAGGATAAGAAATCCACTCTGACGAATCATATTCCATACCTTAACTCTTATCATGTACATGTAAGCTTATCTTTTAAGATAAGATAAACCTTATCATTTACATGGGTTCCACATTTTTAGACTTTTTACAAATAAAATACACAAAATATTTATGACCTCACTCCTTGTCCTTATTACCAATATAATATTTCTAATTCCTAATCATGTAGACCATACTTCTCTAATTACCCAAACTTTGACATTTTAACATTACTAGGACCACTTACGACAAATATTTACTTTTGACAATATTCATATTGTACTTTGATTACTGTACTCCACATTATTGGCGGTACCGTGACCGTCTTGACAGCGTCGTTATCTTCTATCGACGCTACTACTAATTATACTTAACAACATCCTATTCTAATACATACATTAATGAAATAGAAAATTACGGAGGAAAATTTTAGTGTCGACAGACCCACACTTGTTGCACTCTCACTCAGTCCTACACATCTCCACACCGGATATACATAAAAATGAGGCTCATAAGGAATCCTCCATCAAACTATCCCCTCCTAATATCCCAACTCCTCACACAATGACTAGTAGTTAGCTAAGCTAACACTACTTAGGTGGTTCCATATGACAGCCTAGCCTCCGATCCTCGTTTCTGTAACTCAAATCTCAACATTAGAGTACCTATAATACTGAGGTAATTTCTCAATACCTTTCATTGTTGTCCATACTGGTCACAATCAAATATGTCATGTGCTAGCTCCACATATACACCTGTTAGTTGTTTACCTAGTCTATCGTGCTCACCCACCAAACTATCTTTCTCTATAGTGAGTGTAGCATGCTCAGCCAATAGCACGACCTCTAACCGAGAAATGATGGTCTCTAAAACTACCCTATCATCACCTCCTTCGACTTCCTCACCCCCATCTCCCTCACCCTCACCATGATTCTTTGATGAGCCACCTCCACACGGGCTCGTACTTGTCATCAGCTCTAAGAGCCTGATTTTTCCACCATGTGACATATGCCTCTATCAACTAGATTTTATCTATAGCCTTGGGAGATCCTTTATCATATACCCCCATTCCCCCTCCTCATTGGTGATGGCACAAATCGGTGTGAGTTTTAGTAGTGTTGTGTCCACATCCCCATCATCACACCTATATGGTGTAGCTACCTCTGGAACATCTGTATTAGTCAAAATATCACCTAATGTGACTAAATGTAATAAAATTCCACTCTCTTGGTCATAGGCCCTACACCCACATATCTATTTAGGTGGTGTAAGCTCACCCTCTCTCCCCCTGTCATGCTAGAAATCAAATGTATGGTCTCCATCTAACATCACCTTCCTATAACCTAGCGAGGATCTATCGATAGTTCTCCTCACCATGCACTGGTCCTACCTCCCCTCTATCTAATCTCCATCACATGAATCTATCTGTGTCATCTAGCAGACTTGCTAAACCTCCGCATGGTAAACCCCTTAGGTGAGCCATTACAATGTGCTCGTATGTCCAACACTACAATAAGAAACTAACATTGATCTCAAACCTCTTCCCTATCTTCCATGCCCAAAACTCCTTGTAATTCTAGGTAAGTAACACAAGGGACCATGCAAAAAATCTCCTTTGATCAATCATATCATCCAATACACTAATCATCATCCATGGAAATTGGATGTTGACAAAGTCGGGAAAAACAAAAAAACTAATCGTGATAATCATCAAAGTCATCAAAGAATGACTCTATATATCGAGGACTATATAAATCCCCATATGAAAATCCCTCTAATGATAAATCCACCCCACCAAAGTGTCATCATCACTCTAGGTCTATCTACTTCATCAATCAAGTGGTTCCCCTCCCTTGTATAGTAAACCTCAAAATCCGGTTTATATCCTCCGGGGTGATAGTCATCTCACCCATTGATAGCCAAAAAGTACAAGTCATAAGATCCCATCTCTCCGATAATCCAAGCAACAAGCTATTTTTCCTATGGATCCTCCTAATATAATGGCACATCACACCTAAACCCACATCCTCCAAATGAGACCAATCATATCACGATAGAGAGGCTCAACTATCCTCCGAATCAATGGAATCATGTCTCGGATAGTCAACTTGTCCCTCTCCTACATCCACATAACACAAAACATCCATTAAAACTATATTTAATCAAAATTTTATCAAAATTACACAAAAAAAAAAATCACAACACTCATTGGCGATTCAAAATAATCACCAACATTTTAACCTAATTTCAAGTGATTTACCAAAATTGCTTGTGATTCTAGTGACTCAAAAAATGTACCATGACACGGGCCTAAAAACCTAAAAAAATTTAAAAACAAACAAAAAAATACAAAAATATCAAAATGGGTACTTACCTCTTCTAAAGTGGGCCTCCTCTTCCTCCTCAATCCTCCTATGGCCTCCATCACTCACTTATCACTTAAAATGCACTAATTTAGAGCTCAATTTCTCTCAAATGCACCTTTGTAAAATGAGTTTACCATGGTAAATCTCACCATTTATAGGGCACAATTTTTCTTACTTGAGAATAGTCACCAATTACCTTAATCGTTGGTAATTTCCGTTAATCATTTGTGATTCTACCTTAATTATCAAATCATGCCTTTTAAACATCTAATTCATTCAAAAACTATCAAATTCATCCAAATAACACATTGTTCCACATGTGCCTCCTTTTGAGGACCCAAACCTGTCAGAACTCAACCAATCCAATCAAAGACTACCTCGTTACATAGCAAAGCCGGTCAAACTCGGCCCCTAACAAGAAATCCATCTCGGATTTGTTTTTCAAACCTTAGCATCTGTTATTCGTATGTCATAGGACATGATTCCATTGGATCCCCTATCACTTGGTTCCTTGGTATCAAGAAGCCCATCTTTGTTGCCACATTCCCTCCCTACAAATCATACATCTATAGGACACGAACCCTTTGGTTCCCCTATCGTTTGATTCCTTGGTAGCACAAGTCTTTTTTTATACCTCCTCTTGGAGCAAATTAAAATGAAACATGCATATCAAACCATCCAAACTCAATAAAATTGGTGATCATCATGCGTTCACACATTCACCCCTAGTTTGAGGGGGATCACTCATCCAAACACAAGAAAACCATCTCAAACTATTTTTTTCCAGCAATTTTTCCATCACAAACCACTCAACAAAAAGGAGAAAATGTAGACATCAAGTTTTCATCACCTACTTACTCTCCGCATATGTACATCACTTTTATAAACTTGTCATTTGAAACATTACCTAATTCATTCTCCCCACCCCGTAAAATTTATTTTTACTCCTAAAATCATATTTCACTCATCTAAAATTACCTTAACTCCTCTAAAACCACCTAACCATCCTTAAACCATCCCTAACCCATTGTATCCTAACCTCATAACCTCCTCAACTCACCTAACCTCTTTCAAACCATTTTACCTCATCCTCATACCCTAAAATACCATTTGGGAGGTGGTTGAAATGACTTCTAAATACTTTCCCGAATTTTCCAGATCGTTAGTGATTCTAACAAATTGCTAACGATTATAAATAGGATTGTGAACTCCTGTTTCAAGAATCTTTAGAAATCATTTTGATGAGTGTGTGTTATTTTTAGCCTAACAATGAATCCACACCAATCAAGAAATATTGAATCCCCTAGAGAAGCAACACATCAATTTTTGCACCAAAGTCCTAAGGAATCTCTCCAGGCAATCAACAACCAACAATCAACATCCTCATCCTTTTCAAACGTTCCATAGCTTACTTTCACACTACAAGGTACCCATCTGTTATTTTATCATTTCTCTTATCTCATAACTTTTCCAAAATCATCAATTTAGATCTCTTTTTGATCATTTTGTCATTTTTTTGATAAAATCAACCTTTTTACAAGGATTGTCAATGATTCCCTTAAATCTCCCATGATTCTCTTAAATCACCAGTGATTCCTGTGAATTGTCTATGATTTCTATCCATCAATTTATTTTAACCAAATCATATAATTTTGTCAACTTTATTAGATATCTCAAATATCTATGGGTTTAACTTAAATTTGACATCCTCCATGAGCTCACACTATGTGCTTTATCGATTCACACGACATAAAGGACATTGAGAATCATCTCGAGTTCCTCAACAAAATCCAACAAGCAACCGCAAATTATTGGTACGATTACTTTGAATTCGTCTAAATTTTCGTTGTCGTAGCTTAGGTCACCTACGGCAGAATAGAAACTGAATTTTCACCTTGAGTTTTATCTTCATCCTTACCATTATCATTTTTTTATTTTTTATTATTTTAGATTCACTTAATTATTTTAAAACAATGTGACATCCTCTAAGGAAGTCCTTTGTATTCTTGGAATCGCCCTTGCCAAGTAGCTCATCATCCCATTTAATCTAATACTTCTTGTTTAGTTGTCTTTTCTTGTAGATATATTCACTTGGCGAAAGGAGGAGTTCTTATTCACTTTTCACATTTGATCATCCCGACATTTCGATTTGTCAACGTAGGTATCACTTAACCCTTTCTTGTTATGAGTTTTAGGTAATTTTCACACATACTATAATAGACATGAAATTTACCTAATATAGTGGGAAGATAAAGTTGGATGAAGATGGAATTGGAAGGGAGATGAAAATGATGAGAGAAAGGAGAGATCGAGGTATGTGGTGGTAATGGTATGAATGGTGATAATTTGAATGTTGGAGTGGTGGATGGAAGGAGAGGTAGGTAGGTGGTGTAGGTGTGGATGTTGTGTTAGGTACGAGATATAATTAAAGGTAGATGGAAATGATGGGAGAGGATTATTCGAGAGTGTTCATTATAGATAAAAGTGGGTAATTGATGCAAATTATGGAAAAGGGGTAGAAAAGGTGTTGTGATGTGGAAGTATGAATTTTGGTAATATGCGATATAGAGTTGAGTAAAGATACAAGTCAAAGGTTATAAAAATGATGAGATATGAGTTAAAACTATTCATGGTGGTACAAATGTGAATTTGGAAACGTGGAGGTCAGATTATAGGGGTTAAAAGAGTGTGGTGGGTAGTGGAAGGTGTGGATGTTGGAGTTAGGTTGATATATAAATTGAAGGGCAATATGAGTGATAAGAAAAAGTGGTAGATGTGGTTGGTGTTATGAATTTGGTAGTGTGGTGGTTTTTTAAAAAGAGCGACATAAAGGGTAGTGGGTAGTTGGAGTGGGTGGTGTGGAGGTTGAATTTAAGTGAATATGGAAGTGGAAGATAAATTAAAATTATGAAATAAATTAGTAGTAATATTGAGTGAAAGTATTATTATAATTAGTGGTAGTGTGGAAATTGAAGTTATGTAATTATAAAACTAAAAAGGAGTCAAAACGATGAGAGAGTAGTAGAGGTGGGAAGGGAGAGAACTATGCATGTTCATATTTTGGAGTTGATATACAAATGAAGACATGGAAGTAGCAAAGATAGGTGTTGCCTAAATGTATGAGTGGTAATGTAGAGGTTAAAATGGAGGAATCAATAGGGTGGTCGGTAGTAGGAATATGAAGTTGTATGAGGATTGAAGTGGAAGGGAGATGAAAATGATGAGAGAAAACAATAATAGAGGCGGGTGGTGATAGAAATATAAATGTTGGTAGTGTGAAGGATGGAATGGATGGGATTGAAGGGGTGGTGGTTAATTGAGGTATTGTTTTTAGTTGGGTAAATTTAAATTTGGAGTTGTGAAAATATGCAAGTGTAAGGGAGGAGGAAATTATGAGATAGGTATAAAACATATTGGTGGTTGAGACTATTCATAGTGTGGAGTTTAGAATGAAGGAATTAGGATAGGGAGGTGGAGGTTGTAGGGTATATAGATGTTGTATTTTTCCAAGATATGAATTTAATGGAGATAGACATGACGAGAAATGAGTAACAAAGGTGTTTGGTGTAGTGAATGTGGTAATCTATATTTTTAGATGGAGGGACACATGGGGTAGTAGGTAGTCAAAGTGCAAGGTATGGATGTTGGATTTTGGTGAATATGATAGTAGAAGAGAAATGAAAATGATGATAGAAATGAGAGGTGGTATGAGTATAAATGGCATTAGTCTAGATGTTACGGTTAGGTAAACGTGAAGTAGAAGGGATTAAAAATTAAGAGATGTATTAGTAGAAGTGGTTGGTGGTACAATAATGAATGGTTGTATTATGGAATTTGGACTTTATTGATGAGGATTTTGATTACTATGTCATATGAAGGTTAGAAAGGTAGTTTGGTAGTGGACTATTAGATATTAGAGTTGGGTATAAATAAAATTTGAATGGAGATAGAAATGACATGAATGGATTGATAGAGTTATTTAAGTAAAAATTGAAGTTTAAATGAGATGGAAATGATAAGATAGGATTGGTAGGTGTGGTGGTGTTAGAGGTAGGAATGTTTCTATTATGGAAGTTATAGTTGGGACAAAATATAATTGAATGATAGGAGGAAATGATTATATGGCACGGAAAAAATGTGTCTTAATAACATGCACTCCTAAATAGTCCATTTTATAAAGGTATCAAGGAAATAGGTAAGAAACACATATGAGCCAAAATACATTGGGTAGGCATGAAAGAGGATATAGTGAGTGCTAGGGTCATATATCTAGAGGGAACTAATTCATACACTAGGTCAACCTAGGATTTCCAAGGCTCACGGTCAAGATAAAAAAGGAACCCTACCGAGATAACATTAGTTGGGTGAGGGGATGTATGGATTAATAATAGATGAACAAGCATGCAAAATAATACTGAAATGAAAGTGATGATAGTTATGGAGTTGATAATGGATAAGATTAAAATGTTAACTAACATCCAAACATATGTAATACTAAGCTATCATAACATAATGAGGGAAGGATATGAACTTATCTATGCAAAATGATAAAATATGATTAGGGCACTCTCCTTGTACTTGTAGGGTGGTCACTAATGTCTCTATCTCTTTAAAGAAAGCAGCATGCCAAGAGAGAATCAATATTAGGTGAAGAAGGGGAACATTGTTATTGTTTTATACTCATTATAGGTGACCTAATGTAGACAATAAATCATGCGCTTGGGTATAATTCTAGGTCCTAATCACATACCACTATTCATATGATTCCCGAGCAAGAAAACTAGTAATTGACATATATCTTTGGCCTCTTTATTTTTCTTTCTTGATTTCTCTCGTGGTCTTACACACCCTACTACCCATTTTGAATTTCATTACTTTATCTTTCTTGTCTCAGACACCAACACCCGGCCTAGGAAGTCATCGTCTGGTGCCCTTATCCCCTTTGGGCACACTTAGCCTCTTTGTATCTTGATCGCCCCCTTTGGCCCTCTTTTATATTTTGGGTATCTTGTTTTCTTGGTGGTCAACCTTTTAGATGTTAATTACAAAATTCAAACAAGGGAATAATATAAATACAAAGCTATGTGACCATAAGAAATGACAAGGCTCTAAGAGTTTATTATCGTCACCTAAGGTTGCATCCAAAGACATGTTAGGATTATCAAAGCATCCATCTAGCTTCACTCAAGGGAAAAAGGACTACATTGTTTACATACATGCATAGGAGGGGAAGTTAATTTTTCCATACACACATCTATCTACATTGCTACATCTAGCTATTACTTGTTATTAAGTGCATCTTGTACAAGAGCTTCCTAGGGCACAATTCTACACACACACACACACATAACTACATGGAGTTTGAGATGTAGTGTAGAGCTTGGTCATAAGTTTACTATGTTGAGTGATCGCGAGGTCAATTTAACTCCACATTTTCATATTTTTCTTTATAGGATTTCATGTTTTGGGGTTTTACATGATGTCTTTTGTTTTGTAAAAATCTTAGTGAACTCAACAATCTTCCAATGACATATGGGATACTAACATCGAAGGTTAGCAACATTGGTGCGATATAACAAAATTTAAATACTATCCATTTTCACACTCAGAGGCACAAAAGAGTAGACTGCTGCTTAGGCATCCTTGGCCTAGTCCAATTTCCCTAGTCATGGCATATCCAAAAATTTAGTAATTTTTTGGGTTTGGTCATGATAGTCTATCCTCGTATTTCACTATTTTTCCATTTGGCACACCTTAGGATTTATTGTGAAATCAGCTAAATCTTGTATTTCCTCTCTTGCACTTAGGGTGTCAATTTCCATTTGCTTATTACTTAGGTCATATCTATACTTTATTGTTTATCATTTCGTTGTGACTCTACAATTAAGGTTTAGCATTATTTTCAATTTTGTTAACTCATTTATGAACCCCTCTCTTAGAAATCATTCCCTATGATCCACAAAACCCTAATGGATCAAGATAGATATTCCACTTCTAGGCAAGCCCGACATCATGTTAGTGTCAATCCTATCCTTGATGATGTTGTTGAGGTTGAACTTTATGAAATTTATCACAATACTCCCTTTAATGAAAACATTAAAAGATAACTTCTTATAAATGAGCTCAATGTCCTTATAAGTTTCGTAACTCTAGGATAGGCATTGCTTCACCGAACCAAAAATTTTCTAGATGTTTTCCTTGTTCTTCCATAGTCACAGACCACTCCACCTTCTTTTATTTCTATGGAAGTAATTGATGATTCTATTATTGTTTATATTGGTCTTGATTATGCTACCGTGAGTGCAAATAATGTTATGCAAGTATTGAAAATGTACATGTGCATGATGATGTTTTTCATACTAGTCAAGATGAATGTAAAGCTATATCTCATGACTCTCCTCTTTTTGAAAATACTTCTAATGATTGTAATGATGCACCTTATGTTATTTCTCCTAATACTTCACTATATGTTGATGATCCTCTAGATGAATTACTTACATGCAAAAACCTATCTGATTGTGAAGTTAATTATATTTCTGATCATGAACATGCTAGTGAGGATGCTACTTCTCTTAAGACTACTGAATATGAAGTTTATCCTCCGCTTTCTACTACTTTTGATATTATTTCCAATATCTTCCATGATGATTCTACTACTCTTGCTAGTTCACCTACTATTATTTCTTCTAAATCGACTCCTAGAATTTCTATCGATATTCCATGCTCTTATCCTCCTCTTCCACCACTTTTTCTTCATCTCCAGATGTTTCTTCCATTCCTATTATTAGCCCTCCTCTTACTTCTTCTATAGCTAAATCTAGCATTCCCATCGAACCTTCATCTTCTACTTCTTCCCACATTCACTTGATCACTCATAATGGAAACCTTCAACCGCTTCATCTACCTCTAACTTCTACGATTCCTTCCCGTGACATATTATCACTCATGAATGTTGTTGTCAATTGAAATCAGAAGTTCAATCTCTCACTCTCAAAAGTAAAGCCTAGTATGCTTCTATTGATTATAACTCTCTTCAAGGAAATCCCATTCCAAAGAAAATTCACAATTCAACTTTTCCTAAGGATTTTATCATGCCTACCTTTTCATGTTTTGATGGCACTAGAAATCCATATTTGCATCTCAAGCACTATCATTTAGCTATGGCTTCTTATTCCAATGATTGATTATTACTAAAATCCTTTAGACATAGTCTTGTTGATGACGCTCTTCAATGGTATACTCATTTTCCGTATGGATCTATTAGTACATATTGTGAAATGGAAGATACTTTTATTAGATGCTTTATTCTTAACAATGGTTCTACAGTTACACATGATCGCTTACCTAGCTTGCATCAAGGAAAGAAAGAACCTATTTAGGATTACATTTTACGTTTCAATTCTTGCATGCATCAATTATTATTTCAGCCTATAGATCTAGAAAATTAATTTATCTTTTTTCATGGCTTGATTCCTACATTGAAAGAAAATTACAATATGATACATGTGAATCATTTACACTTTTATGCTATAAATTTATTGATCTAGAACAAGATTTAATTATTGCACATGTTATAACACCTCATTCTATTTCTTCTAATGCTACATCGTCTACTACTTCTTCTCCTCTCCTATTAGTTAAATTTCCTCCAAGGTCTCCATCTCCTCCACCTCACAAGAAAGTTTCATCCCCTCCACAAAGACAAACATCCTCCATCTCCACCATCGTGTCGGTCTCCACCTAAGTCTTATCCATCTCCTACTCAAGAGCCATTGCATTTCTTACATGTTGTTAAGCCTCATGATGCTTTGTGTCCTTTGCTTGATAAATGTTTAATTAACTTTCCATCTATTTGGCATAATCCTCCCCATTTCATGCATTGTTAAAGTGATCGTCCTTATTGCAATTTTTCGTTGCATCATTGGCCATAGGGATAATGACTTTTACACTTTACATGAAAAATTACAACAATTAGGAAATAAGGGTGTCATTACATTTAGATCTTGCTCTTGGGATTAGTGTCTTTCTCCAATTCCACATAATCATGCTTCCACCCACTTCTAAGGTCATCATTCGTCCATCTCCTAATATCATTATTAATCCAAGTCATCCACCTAGCTCATCTATGCTACATCATACCATCTTCCTCACACGGTGCTACTATAACTCATAGGATTCCTAAGCCATCGACATTTATGCTTCCTACCGCTACACCTCCCATGATTGGCACCATTTCATCTGACATTCGGTTTGGCACTTACACTCATGTGCTACCATTCCACATCCTTCCACCACTCTTCACAGGCATCTTCATCTCTAGTAGGTAATTTTTCTCACCTCATTACCCGATGACACACTCTTGTGCTACGATTCAAAATTGATTTGTTGAGGGCATAGTGCATCCATGAACCTCACACACTACACACTTCTACACTCGGTGCATTCATGACACATATTTCTAGCGCACGTTCATCACGACATACTACCCTATTACACACTCTAGTTCCATAGATCATACTCCTTCTTGAGGTCCAAATTTGAAATGAACCTCACCAAATTCACACTTATAATTATCTACGCTTCATTGATCATGTATATCTAGCGCACAATTCAAACCATTTCCGATGAAACACTCTTGTTTTATGGTTCATTCTTAACTATCGAGGGTGTTTTAGAAATCAACCTCATCTCATACATACTCATCCATATACGCTCGGTGTGCACACCGCTTCAATCACACTCACATTGCATATCGGTCCATCTCGCTCATTCACAACATGTTGCATATCTTGGTTGCACATTTTTCTCATTTGCTTATACTCGCATGTTACACTTTGCTTACTATGTTATAAAGATATTTCATATGTCATTATATTTTCTACATACACATGCATGTTCACTTGCCTTGTATTTGTGAATGTATACTTTACATAGATTGTTACACTTAGCATAAATGTTTGGCACGGTACCTCTTACCCGGTCCCATAGTGGATCCTAAGGGCATCTACTTTCATACACACTAAACAAGTACTATTTTTTCAATTTATACTACTTCCTCTTCTTAATAGCATACTACTTTCTTGATATATACATACCTTGACATACTTTTTATCTTTCGAACAAAAAAATCATAATTCTACAACATTTCAAGACACTTTCTATCCCTTTTCACTCTTCATGGATCAGGTGCACATGTTTGTTTTACTTATTTTTCACATTTTTACACACTTTTCACATATTTGGATCAAATTTTTCATATACATGTATTTGACTACTCTTTTCTTTCTATTTTTCAATTGTCCTTATAGGAAGAAATAGTTACATCAGCGAACACATCAAGCAATAACAAAAACATGTACATCATGACATAACACATATGCTTTTACCCCTAGGGAAACTTCTTTGTATATATTTTCAACGCTTCATTTTTATCACTCCACACTTTCTCTTGTCTCATCGGCATGCTTTCGCCATCGATCTACATGGATATCGTGTACACATCCCTAATCTACTTTATTTTATCAAGTATTCACTCAACAACATAAAGTGGGGGAAATGTAGACACTAAATCATGCACTTGGGTACATTTCTATGTCCTAATCACATACAAAAACTATTAATTGACATCATATTTGGCCTCTTTCTTTGCTTTCTTGCTTTCTCTATTGTATTTCTCACCCCCACTTCCTTATGGGTGTTGTTATTCCCTTAATTTAATCAACTCATGGTTGATGTCATATTCAAACTAGGGGTGTGTCTAAAGCTATATGCAACAAGAGAAATTTCAATGAACTAGTAATTGATTGTAGATATTTATTATTTTTATTTTCAAGGGGGTTTTAAAGTGTCTTTAAGATTTCTGGACAAATCCTTATTAAAGCTAAACTATAAGAAACTTGCTGAAATAACCACACATTGCTGAAATAAACAAATCTTTCATAATTGAACGTACTGCTAGAAATAAACACACTTTGCAAAATTAAACACACTACTGGGAATAAACACACTTTGTAGAATGAAACACACTGCTGGAAATAAACACACTTTGGAGATGTTGTTTAAAATATTTTGAGGAAATAAAAATGTACACTAAAACACTTGTAAGGATGGTAAATAACTTATGTAATAGATTTTAATTTAAGAATCAAAAGTACTTACAAAACTGTTAAATAATGATTTATAAAAATTGCTTGAAGATATAAATACCAATAAAATAAAGGATCATGTTTCTTGGAGGAGTGGGCCCTTGCTCCACCTTGAATCAGGAGTTAACAAAGTATGATACTCTCAAAATGAAATGGTTATCTTATTATTGAATTGTTTTGTCTTACAAAACTTAACTGTGTATATGTTTATATATCTATATATCATCCTTTATCTATCTTCAGTTCTCTATATATATTTCTCCATCGAAGATGCATTTACAATCATGAGTGTTCAATAGTTGTCTATCCACCTACAAGTTCTAGTGAAACTAAATGATGCCCAAAGTAGATATGAAATTTAGAAAACTAGCTGGGCATATAGTTGTTGGTCTTACATAAGTATTTCTGGAGTGTGAAGAACTCTGGATTTTTTTATCTGTTCTTGATTGGAGGGCCCATTAATTTCTCCATAACCAAATTTTGATAGAATAAAAATATTCCCATTGATTCCGGAACTTTGGAGAAGTTCTAGAACCAAAGGGAAACCTTCTGGAGCTAACTGTGAAAGTTTCGGAGCTAAGTGTTGGAGTTTTGGAACTAAGTGATAGAGTTAGAAGCTAAGTGATAGATTTGAGCTAAGTGATAGAGTTTTGGAGCTAAGTGATGGAGTTCCAGAGCTAAGCCACATTTTAGCCAATTTCCTCAAAAATGTGTTGGTTGCTTCACACTTCGCTTATCTGACCAAATATGACATGTTTATTCAAAAACTGAATTTCCCACACATTTTGTTAGGAATTATAGAGTTTTTATACATTTGAACTAAATCAAATAAAATATGGTCAATTACATCTTAACTTATACTAGATCAAACAAAATTCATGAAATGCAGTCAAATTTGATTAAAAGGGGATTAAAATTAGATCATTCATTGCACATTAATGAGGCATATTTTGACATCATCATCTCCCACACACGTACTTGTTTGTAAGTTCTCTTACAAACTCTATTCTTCAAAACTGGGATTGTGAATTTTGCATTCCAACTGACTGCTAAGGTCAAATGGTTGAAACCAACACGTCCCAATACTTTTTTAGAAGTCTTGTATCTTGATCCTTCCTCTAGCTTTTTATGTCAATCCTCAAAATGAGTGGGATTCTGAGGTTCTCTATTCTTCCATGAAGACATGTGTGTAAGAAGGAGAGGAGGCCTAATTTTCATACCCATCCACATACCCCTGCATTTTTCATAAATTTGAGGAATAAGTGTACATAAAGTTTTGGCCCTTTCCAGACTCCATATTAGATTTATGGGAGATATCACTTCTCTTCTTCTTAATTCTATAGTGAGGAATTCCCATCTCTTCAGGAATCCATCATAAAGGTCCTAAAAAAATCTCTTTATAAGAAGTGAAGGCATCAATACTTTTCGCAGTGGACAATATAATTTTTCTTAAACCGATTATCAAAGGCATGGGACATGAAATGTACAACAAATGCTGATGGTTTTCCATAATGAAATCTCATACATAGGCCAGATGAAATAGCCTTTATTAAGTGTTCACTATCCATTTCTTTCCAAGATATTTAATTCTGGAGCACAGAAAGAAATGTATTCAGTTGGTTTTCCCCACATATAGATTAATCATGAAGCATGTGTTATTTTCTAACATAAATTTACAAAGATAAAATTCGCAAAGAATATTTTTTTGCTCTACACTGGATGAGGAATATGTTATCATGAATTTTTCTTCATCCTTCACTTCATGTGGAAGGCCACATGAAATCCTTGATAGTTTCCAATAGATAAATTGTTCCTCTAGAAAGACATTGTATGCAGGAGAAGGTCTTCTACATGTGAGTAATCTTTCACTCATTATATAGACCATCTGTATCTTTGCCAAACATTTAAATTTTTCTTCCTCCATTTTATAGAATTTTTCTTCCCACTCTTTCCTTGCCTTCTTATCCTCTTCCATCTGGCTTCTTAGTTCCTTATTTGATATTTTAAACTCATTAAGCTTTTCTGCAAGTATCATCCCATAATTGCTTGAGTGGACAATAAGTCAGCTTTGTTTTGTACAATTTGATCCATTGAAGATATTTTTGTCATAGCACTCTGTTCACTAGCCAATTGTAATTCTTTTTATTTTTCCACCATTTGCTGCTTTACTAATGTCAATTCTTCATTCTTATCTGTGAGCTGAGTTTTTAGTTGTTCAATGAGCATTTCTCTATGCTCCAATTTGTGTTTGAGGAAGTTTAATTCCTCATCTTTCTCCCTAATGATAAGTTCTTCTCTAGACAAGAACAAAGCCTGCCTAAATTGTTGTTTTTCTTCTTTCTCTGGGAGTTCCTTAGGGAACGAGCATTATTCTTCCACTAAAGGGAATTTCCCTTTTAGTTTCCAAGATGCCAATTCTTCTTCCTCATGTGACAGTATTGTTGAGTCATCCATCTCCTAAAAAGCCTACTCTTCCAATATTTCATCTTCTTTCTCCAACTCCTCAGTTTGACTTGGTAGAGGAGGAGACATTGTCATGCTTCCTAGAATATCAGTAGCTTATTTCTCTAAACCCTCATGTACTTTAATATTCCTGGAGTTTCCCTAGAATTCTTATGAATTCTTTTCCTTTTAGGAGCTTCAACATTTTATGAAGTGGACTTTCTCCTTGAACTTCTTTTGATTTTTTCTCCAAATTCCAGCTTGGGTGAACTATCACTGTCAAAGATAGGTATTGGTTCTTGTTATTTTTATAGGGGAAGGAGTTTCTTTTAAAGAAATGATAGATTTTGCAGCTTTGATCATCCTTTCAAACCTCCTCCTCTTTGGTATTTTAACCCCACTTATTTCCTTCTTTTTCTCATCAGGGGATTAATTTCTAAGTTACTTTTAGGAGAGAAAGGGGTTGGTATTCCCCTTATGATAATATTAGGAGTTTTTCTGAACTTATTGAGGAATTTTTCCCATGCTTCTTCTCCATTTTTCTTAGAGAGAAAATGATGTTGACAAACCAGATGGATTAATCCATGGTGCCTAATTGTCCCTACACCCCAAGAATATCTCGAGCCATTTTTTGGATGGAATCAAAGAGGAAACCAAGAAGGTTTACTATATACTCCTGTTTTGTTTCCCCATACCTAAGATATATCAACATTTTAAGGACCTCCCTTCCAATAGTCCCATATTGGTCATCGCATGTTAGGTACTTTACTACCCAGAATGCTACTCTATCAAAGGGTTTGGGTAGGCTAGCTCTTCGACCCCTTTATGATCTTCTTAGTATTATAAATGTACTGGGGTTCGATTCACCCTCTTTCCTTAAGGTTTCTACTAATTCTTTTAGGGTTCCCTTTATAGAGTTTGGAACATGTACAATTGGTACCCCAGATACATTGCTCATTATATTAACAGTAAAGGGAATTACAATGCTTTTAACCTTAGTTCTAGACTGCTCTAAATTCACAAAAAATTCTCTTACCAGTTCATCATTGTATTTTGAGAATTTCTTTAAAAACTCCAACCAACCTGCCTATTCAAAAATGGCTACTACTTCTCCATATGTAAGGAGTTGTGTATCGTCTTCTAGCTCTGACTTCTTTTTGATACCCATGGCAAAGAGGATGATTCAAATTCTTTCTTCTTTCAAACCCTTTCTCTGAGGAGATAGCTGCGGAACTAGTGGATTTGGCTATGAAACTACTGGATTTGGCTGTGAAACTACTAGATTTAGCAAGTTGGAACTCCAAATATGACTTCATTGTTTCCTCCTTGAACTTCTCTGCAACTATTCCCAATTTTCTTTTATTCCACCTAAATGATCGTTCATTATTAATATGCCACCACTTTCATTTATTTAGTCGACATCACCTTCATGATTATTCCCCTTTAATCATGATGTGTAATAAATGACTCATTATACTACCGACTTAAATCAAGTCTAATCACACATGCAGACTTTTAATTTAACCTTTAATAATATCAAGACATAATTATCATCCTTGTTGATGTAATCCATTCGCCTTGATGACTCATCATTCCTAAAAAATTGAAAAAGAAAAACTATTTAAAAAGACATCCGAAATTCCAAAGAAGTTCCTTTTATTTAAATTAGTCACTTATTGATGAAATCAACCACCATTTGTGGTTTTCAATTAGCCTTTTGAGATAATTGTTTTTGGAAGAGAATGCCCTTTACTTGGTTTTCATTCCCTTCCATTTTTATTTTTTATTTTATTTATATTTTTTTATTTTTAATATTTTTTTGCGGGAAGAGAATGTCATTTGTTGGTTTTCATTCCCTTCCCTTTATTTTAGATCCTTGCATTTGATTACTTGATCATTTTGGAAGAACTAGGTTCTTCCATATGATCAAATTCCTTGTCTTCTTCAATTTTCTTCAAGAATTCATCCTGGTAGGAGGCTTCCTATAGAGTTTTAGCATGTGTCCATTGACCAAAAGTCTTCTTTCTTGCCATCAATGGGAAGTAGTTGAATAGATCCATTGTCATATATCTGCTCAATTTGATAAGGTCCTAACCACCTGGTTCTCAACTTTCCTTTGAATTGCTAGTACTTGGAATCAAATAGTAATGCCCAATCTCCTATCTTGAATTGTCTTTCCTTGATATGTGTATCATGCCACTGCTTCCTTTGGTCTTGGATTATCTCTATCTTGTTGAAATGCTTTCAATATCAGCTCATCCAATTCATTGAGTTATAGAATTCTTTTCTTTTGTGTTGTATCTAATTCAATACCCAATTTAGTTGTTGTCATCAATGTTTGTAGTTCAAATTCAATGGGTAACAAGGGCTTCTTCCCATAGACTAACTCATATGGTGAGAACCCTGTTGTAGTCTTCCAAGTTGTGTTATAAGCCTAGACAGCCTTAGGTAGTCTTTTCACCCAATCTCTTCTACTTGCTTCAATTGTTTTGGTGAGAATGTTTTCCAATTCCTGTTTGTCACTTATGCTTGTCTATTTGATTGCGGGTGATAGGGAGATGACCTCTTATGATTGATCGATAGTACATTGTGAAGGCTTGAATCATATTAGACATGAACTGTGGGCCTTGGTCTGAAACTATACTTCTTGGTGCACTAAACTTCATCATAATTTTGTGCCAAAGGAAATCAGCAATTGCATCTTCATTAACATTTGTTAAATTTTGCACCTCTGCCCACTTTGTTACATAATCAGTACATACAAGAATGTTCTCTTTTCCTTGTGAAAGAGGACTAAAAGGGCCAAAAAATCATCCCCCACCTTTCAAATGGTTCAATCACTACTTGAGGTTGCAGAGGCATTTCACTAGTGAAAGTTGGTTGTCCCATCCTTTGATAAGGATCACACTGCTTGATGTATTTCTTCACATCTTTATACAAAGATGGCCAATAATAGCCAATGCCAAGTATTTTGTGGGTTGTTCTTTTTATTGAAAAGTGTCCTCCACTTGGTTCATCATGACATGCCCTAAGTATGTCAAAGATTTCATCTTATTTCACACACCTATGTAAAACCAAATCAAGACCACATTTAAATAACATTCCATTTAACCATTTAAATTGTGCATTGGTTCTAATTAACCTTTTCATTTATTTCTTAGTAAAAGAAGGAGGAAACTTCCATGTTGCAAGATAATTCACCATATCAACAAACCATGGTGTATCAGCTAAAATAGCAAATAATTGTTCATATGGAAAGTTATCCTTAACTAGATCTTTCTCCCCTATAGTGTTTAATCTTAACGAGAAATCAACTACCATAATAGATTTCCCTGGATTATCCACAATAGTAATATCAAATTCTTGTAAAAGTAATAACTATCTAATTATCCTAATAAGCCAAAGAAGACATGTTTTGTTTATTAGTATTAGGATCATCAACCCATAATTGTTCTTGATTATCAATAAAAGGTTGTGCATGAGAAGGATATAGGAGATTTGCTTAGAATTTTAATCATTGGAGATAGTCACATCGTGAGATTTGGATCTGTTTATTAAAAATTTGAGCACAAATTATACACCACAATAATTTGAAACACAAATATTCAATTCAAAATACTCATCAAAAACATTACAAAGGATAATATATAGCCATATAGATAGATAAACAACTTCCTAATAAATAGGAAGAACAAACAACAAATAACCCGTTTAATGGTATACGGGTCTAACAAACTCTATGAACAATATATTGTTGAAATAATATATCATAACAATATAACAAATAGATATGAGAGCACTAATTTCCTAACATTCCCCCCTTAGTGCAAAAATGGGAGAGAAATAATCACACCTTCTTCTACAAAGTGTGTCGCGTCGTGTGTGGTCATGATCGGATTATTTTTCGGGATAGCCAACCATGTCGGCATGGATGGTTTTACAGGACAGCCAACAACTTCAACAAGGATGGTTTTACAGGACAACTAACAACCTCAACAAAGGATGATTTTACATGACAACCAACAACCTCAATATCACGATGTTGCTTTTCCTTGTGCTTTCGTCTTTCCACAATGTTTTTCCTTCAGGGAATTATGTAGGAAACACTACTCACTAAATACAAACTGAAAAGAGGGAAAATTGAAAATGGAACATTGAGACTATGTTCCCCCCCTTAATGTGAAAATTTCACTTATTCAACACATAACATGAACACTAAAAAAATCACACCTGCACACAAATGAAATAAAACTGCAACTCGTAAATAAAAGAAAACTCACACAAAAAATTTCACCACAACTCTGCGTGCGGTCCAGTCATTGGTGGTGATGAGAGGTCATTGATTGACCTCCAGCCTCTTGTTCCTCTATCCTCAAGTAGATGTTGCTAGCTCAACTCGATTTGACTTGGACACTCAATAGTTTCCACATTATACTTTATTTTGTCTCCTCCTTGACATTCTATTATTTGAAAGGGTCCAATATGATTTCTCTACGCCTTTCTCCTTCAAGCACTTTTAACAGAGAATGTGTCTGACTCTAGGCCGCGAAACAAGAGTGCTTATATAATATAAGTTGATCCACCCTTTCAAAATATAAAGAATAATATCCTAAACTTTTCAATGAAACCAGAATATGAAATTCTAATATTTAGAATTTAGAAGAAGGGCTTGAACTTATTCATTGACATGGGTGGTACAATAGAGCTTCCCCTTATATTCATCAAAAAACCATTATTTTAAATTTTTGAGGATGCGTGCTCGATACCAAATGTGAGATATGGTTCATTTTATTAAAACTTTGAGCACAAATTATACACCACAATAATTTAAAACACAAATCTTCAATTCAAAGCATACTAATCGGAGAACATTACAGAGGCTAATATATAGCCATATAGATGGGTAAACAAGTTCCTAATAAATAGGAAGATTTGTGTTTTAAATAATGGTTTAATGGTATATGGGTCTAACAAACTCTACAAGAAATATATTGTTGAAATAATATATCATAACAATATAACAAATAGACATGAGAGCACTAATTTCCTAACAATATCACACTGATCTACAATCAATTAAGGCAGCAATTGTAGCTAACCATGGTCTGCCCAAAATAATGGGATAACCAAGTGTTTTACCTTTTGGTCGTAATATAAGGAAGTCCACTGGATACTCCCATGACTCCACCATGACTGCCACATCTTCAATGATCCCTTTTGGTTTTGCTACTGATCGATCTGCCATCTGCAATATGGTGCTAGTAGGTTATATACATGTTAATGGTAATGTTTTCAAAGTGTCTATTGTCATCACATTTATAGTTGCTCCCAAATCAACCAAAACATTATGTATATGTTGATTTCCTATAGAGATAGAAATAATAGGGATTCTAGGATCTCCATATTTGGGAAGTAAGATTTTTCCTACTAATAAATCAACAAGTTTCTCATCTACCTTAATAGTCCTAGGGTATTGCTTCTTCCTTCCAGGTCTTTTCAAGCATAACATTTTGATTAATTTGTTTAATTCAGGAATGTCCTTGATTTCTTACAACAATGGTATTTCAATATTTAATTTCCTTAATTCCTACACCAGTTCAAATTCCTTGGTCTCAATAACTTCCTTAAGTCTTTCTGGAAATGGATTTTCTGTAGAATTGTTATCATTTCTATTTTTATTTTTCATCAACCTTAGGAATAACTAAACTAGGGGTTTCAATTTCATCTAAAATATCGGTAATTATAATGTGGACTATTAATTATTTTTCTAGATCTGGTTTGAATATCCTTACAGTCCATGGCATTAAGATCAATTGGTTTTTCTTGTTCTGTTCCATGTATGGGGTTGTTTATTTGTTTTTGGGATAAGCCCTTTGGTTGTGTGTTGGTATTTGTGTTTGAACCACATTTTTAGTTTGTGAACCTTGTGTTGGGGAACCCATTATGGATTGTTGATGTTGGTTGGGATATGTCTTCCCTTAAGCGTAGTTATTAGGGTGTCATCTAAAATGTGACCAAGCATAAGGGTTACCTTGACCAGACCATGGTTGTTGGTGTCCTTGAGCATACCAAGCTTGTCTGCCCAATCTTGGGGATTCCATGTTGGTTGAGGGGCCCAAGGGGTTGTCCCCAATTTTGTGGTATTATCTGAGCCACCCATGGCATCATCCAGGATTAGGAACAAATCTTGGTATGAACTACCCCTGACTAGGTTGTCTCTAGACAAAGTTTACTTCTTCTGTAGTGGATGAAGTGTTGGTTTGTTTAAGCTAATTTTTATGAATGGAAGAAGAGAACAAGCATTAACTTCATGTTCCCTAGATTCACAAATAAGACATATTTATGTTTTATCCAGAGGACAATCTCTTATTGCATGCTTCTTTTTGCATCTAGGACAAGTACATAGCTAATGGTTCAATATTAGCATTTGCTTTGGCTTGCAATCCATCCATGGTGGAAGTTAATTGAACTAAGATATATATTTTAAATTTTGATAATTCATCTATAAGTTTGTTCATGTTTGGATTTGTACCTTTCATAGTTTTTCATTTCCTACGTCCACCCTCCCTTGTTCTTTAATAACTTCTACAAATGTCCTTAATATCATTGATTCTTACTTTATTGATGTTTCCACCTCCCATTAAATTAAGGGCTTCCTGAGATTCATCATCCAGACCTTTAAGAAATTTTTTTGCTTAGCTCTTCTTAAAGTACAAATCCACACCTTTTACTTACAAAGAGGAATCTATCTAAATAATCTTCCATATTTTCATCCTCTTCCTGTTTGATCCTAAAAAATTATTTCTTCCTATTTCTCCCTCTACAATAGTCTTGATATTTTTCTAGGAAGGTAGTTTCCATTTTCCCCCAAGTGGTAATAGAATTGGATGTTAATCCCATAAACCACCTCATTGCTACATCTTTCAGAGTAGATGGGAACAACTTGAGTTTTTTATTTTCTATTTTGTAGTCATAGGTCTGACACAATACTTTAAATTCAAACAAAAATTGGTCAGGGTCCTTAGATGAAATCCCTTTAAATGTGGGCAAGTGTGCGGGTGAAATATTCTTCATAGGTGTATCATTATCCTCCAACTAAATTGGATAAGTAAAGGTCCTATCAGCTTCTCTTTCACTTCTCGTGTCATATATGTAGTATCTTCTAGATCTCTTTCCCAATAAATGTGGTATGTGATCTCGCTTTGGTGAAGGTGAGACGTCAGGAGTAGGAGGTTTTATGCTCAATTGAGAATCAAAACTTTCTCTAAACGGGTCTTAGGATATAATCCTTCTCCTAAAAGTTCCACTCCCTTTGGTGATTGATCCAAAAATTCCAAAGGTGGAAGTTCTGCTTCTTGTCTAACAGGGGACAATGGTGCTTCTAATTCCTTCTCAACTTCCTTATTTGAACTAGAGGATGTTGATAATTCTTGTTGAGATATTTTTGGGATAAATCTACCCTTTGAGTCTCTTGGTCTACTCATAAATTTTATGATAACATAGGGAAGATTTTTCAATTACTAAATGTATGATTGTTTTTCTTGTTGACACCTAATTAAACAATTCTAACTAGTGAGTCCCCTAAACGATGCCAAGAATGATGGGTGTCATTATTTCCTTCATTTAATCAACTCATGGTTAATGTCATATTCAAACCAGGGGTGTGTCTGAAGCTATATGCAACAAGAGAAATTTCAGTGAACTAGTAATTGATTGTAGATATTTATTATTTTTATTTTAGGGGGTTTTAAAGTGTCTTTAAGATTTCTTGGCCAAATCCTTATTAAAGCTAAACTATAAGAAACTTGCTGAAATAACCACACATTCGTTGAAATAAACAAATCTTTCAGAATTGAACGTACTGCTGAAATAAACACACTTTGCAGAATGAAACACACTGCTGAAATAAACACACTTTGGAGATGTTTAAAATTTTTTTGAGGAAATAAAAACGTACACTAAAACACCTGCAGGGATGGTAAATAACTTATGTAACAAATTTTAATTTAAGAATCAAAAGTACTTACAAAACTACTAAATAATGGATTTATACAAATTACTTGAAGATATAAATACCAATAAAATAAAGGATCATGTTTCTTAGAGGAGTGGGCCCTTGCTCCACCTTGAATCAGGAGTTAACAAAGTATGATACTCTCAAAATGAAATGGCTATCTTATTATTGAATTGTTCTATCTTACAAAACTTAATTGTGTATGTCTATATATCTATATATCATCCTTTATCTATCTTCGATTATCTTATATATATATAATATATATATATATATATATATATATATATATATATATATCCATCTCAAGATGCATTTACAATCATGAGTGTTTAATAGTTATCTATCCACCTACAGGTTCTAGTGAAACCTGAATGATGCCCAAAGTACATATGAATTTTAGAAAACTAGCTGGGTATACAGTTGTTGGTCTTACATAAGTATTTATGGAGTGTGAAGAACTAGAATTTTTTTGATCTTGTGCCTGATTAGAGGGCCCATTAATTGCTCTATAAGCGAATTTTGATAGAATAAAAAAGATTCTCATTGATTTGAAATTTTGGAGAAGTTCCGGAACCAAAGGGAAACCTTTCGGAGCTAAGTACAAAAGTTCAGAAGCTAAGTAATGGAGTTCAGAACTAAGTGATAGAGTTCGGAGCTAAGTTATGGGGTTCCAGAGCTAAGTTGCATTTTAACCAATTTCCTTAAACATGTGTTGGTTTCTTCACACTCCACTTATCTGACCAAATATGCCCTGTTTATTCAAAAAAGTGAATTTCTCACACATTTTGTTAGGAATTATAGAGTTTTTAGACATTTGAACTAAATCAAACAAAAGATGGACAATTACATCCTAACTTATACTAAATCAAACAAAATCCATGAAATGCAGTCAAATTTAATTAAAAGGAGAGTAAAATAAGATCATTCATTGCACATTAATGAGGCATATTTTAGCCTCATCACTTCCCAATCGACTTTCACTACTTTATCTTTCTTGGCTCTAGACACAAGCTCCCAACCATGACACCAATGTCCAGAAGCACTCATCCCCTCTTGGCACCACCTACCTCTTTGTATCTTTCTCACCCCTTTTGGGCCTCTTTGATCTTTTGGGCATCTTGTTTTCTTTGTGTTGAGAATTTTAGATATTAATTAAAAAATTCAAACAATGGAATAATATAAATATAAATCTATGTGATCAAAATAAAGGAACAAACTCTAAGCATCTATTATCATTACCTAAAGTTGCATCCAAAGCAATTTCAAGAGCATCAAAACATCCATCTAGCTTCACTTAAGGGATAAAGGACTACATTTTTTTCATACACTCATAGGAGAGGAAGTTTACTTTTTCATACACACATCTATCTACATTGTTACATCTAGTTATTGCTCGTTATTGAGTACATCTTGCACAAGAGCTTCCTAAGGCATGATTTTACACACAAGCACACAAAACTACATCGAGTATAAGATGTAGTACAAAACTCGGTCATAATTTCACTCTATCAGGTTGCCATCGAGGTTAGTCTAACTCCCCATTTGCATATTTTTATTTTTAGGATTTGATTTGTTTTGGGGTTTTGCAAGAGGTCTTTTGTTCTCGTAGATTATAGGTGAACTTGGTGATCTTTAAGTGACATATAGGTGACTAACAATGAAGGTTAGCGACATTGGTGTGACACAAGAAAATTTTATTCGGCCATTTTCATATCCACAAGTGCTTAGGAGTAGAATCGACACCTAAGTGGCCATGACCTAGTCCAGCGCCTAGTCCTGACATATCTAATATTTTCGTAATTTTCTAGGTTTGGTTGCATGACGAGTTGGTCCTCATGTTTCACTATTTTTCTAGCTCAATATGCCTCGAGATTTATTGAGAAATCAACTAAGTAATTTATTCACTATCTTGCACTTAGGGTGTCAATTTCCATTTGCTTATTTCTTAGGTCAAATCTATACTTTATTGATTATCATTTCATTGTGACTCTGTAATTAGGGTTTAATATTATTTTCAATTTTTGTTAAATCACATAATAGTGCAAGAAACCATCTAAGAAGAAGAGCATCTAATCTAATCCAGAAAGATCCAAGATGAACCAAAAGCTAGGCAAGAAGATGCAAAGATAAAACAAAAGAGTAGAGAAGGTGATATTTCAAATGATCATGGTTTCCTTTTCTTATGAGTGTTGATGATTGGTATGTATAAATATGACACCATTCTCTGTGGGTGATGGCATCAATGATGACGAAAAAGATAAGATAAGATGATAAAAGAAAATATATTAAATTTATAATGAATGACCACAAAATTAGGTCAATGGATTGCACCCATACAAATAAAAAAAAAGTCCAACAAGAGAACCAAAAGTTACCTAAGAAAAATAGAAAAGAGAAGAAGGAAAAGAAGAATGAGAAAAAAAAGAGGCCTGGAAAAATCCTACGAAGTCGGCTCCACTCAAACATGTGGAGGAAGAAAAGGAGGAGGCAAAAGAGAAGACCACCTCTTCTAACATCTAAGGCATAACATTGAAAACATCACCCACGGGTGATGACATTGCCATAGGTGATGAAAAGATATAATGTGTCATTGAAAAGTAAATATAATGTGTCATGGTTCATGGATATGGATAAACAAGGTGGGAAGTGATGAGATGCAAGCAAGATGTGGTGAATGCAATGCGCATGAGACTTGAGAGGACAATTATAACTAGTACTGAGGACAACTAAGGCCAAGACCAAATAACAACACTCTCATTGTGTAGTGTCTATAACCCATAATGGTTACATGAATAACCATTCCCCATTTTCGACAAGCCCCTTAAGGCACCCGCTCTAGAAATAGATGCATCAGTGACCCTTATCTGCAAATAGAAAATTTTTAGTAACAAGTATGAAAGATTAAAAGTGAAAAATTAGTTGTATACATATGCATTATCCATTGATCATTGCATATCGCACTAGTGAAACATGAGGTGGTCAAAGTAAAAGATAGTCTATAACAACGATACTAAAAGTATGTACATAAATGAATGCTAAAAGGACTAGATGAAATGAAATATACCCATCATGTGTGTACTGATAGTGTCACACGTCTTGCCACATGTGGTGTGAATGTTGCACAAACTTTTTAGAAGTAAAATTGAAAGGGAACACTAGAGGATTATCACTAAAATAAGACATAAATCACCTAACTAGAGGTCCATGGTATGGATGTCGTGATAATGTGATGTTGAGATGTCATGATGATATGGAGTCATAAAAATGGGTGAAAATTGAATATCCTCATGTAATAGGTCGAAACAAATGACGTGTTGCGGAGTTTAGGAGTGAAAATGATGATCATTTTAATAATTAGATCGATTATGAAAAGAAATTGAGTTTTATTTAGTGATTTTGATTTTGATTTACTTATTTCTATTTTTAGAATTGGGAGAAGTGAGCTCTATAATTAGAAATTTGAGGTGGATTTTGACATTATGTCATTAGTATGAGGTGGTGATGGAGGACGATAAGGTGGACTATGCGGTAGGGTGCGACCACTAGTAAGTCATTGCATTAAAATATGTTGAGTAGATTAGGATTTATTTAATTATTTTTCTTTTTTGGAATCGTTAACACGTATTTTTTGTTAAACATTTCATCATCGGGTGGGTTAGGATGAAATGCGAGTGATTTTGGGAGGTATTTACATTTTATGTTGTGTTGATTTTTGAAAGTTAAATTTTAGGAGTTGTAGTTTTTGGCCGGACACCATCGGTCCCTTTAAAACATGAGGGCGATGGTGTTGGGATGGGGAAATTCGAGAGCCAATGGTTGATGAAATCTATTAGAGAGACGATGGCATAAGGAAAAGTCTTCCAAGGATTAATGTCATCTTTTAGGGGCGATGGCATAGGGAATATGGTAAAGATAGCATAGGTTGCACGATTTTTTTAGATTAGGTAATAATTTGGTTTTGGGGGACCAAAACTCAAAGTACATATTAGCAAATGAGAGGCTAGGAAACACACAACCCAAAACCGTAAAGGGCCCAGATAGGGCAAAACCACTTGACCTTCACAAAATCCTAACATGGGGAGAGGCAAGGATAACCTCGATTGCATTTTTATATTTTTACAACAAAAAGTATAACAAAATAGAAAATAAGACAAAAATACCAACATACCTATTCACCAAAAGTTAGCTAATGTTTCTTTTTTGTTGTTACTTCTAGTGTAAGAGTTGGGACCTTGATTAAGGTGGCTAGTTCCTTCTTAGGAGGTGACATAATCTCCTATTTGTAATCCCTAAAGTCATCTCCATCCTCTTCCTCATCCAAGCTACTAAGATCTAGCCTCACGCCCCTCTCTTGGTTATCTTTCTTAGCTTGAGGATGATCCTGCAGAATCGATATCCTGGGTTCTGAATGTTGAAGTCTGCCTTGATACCATTAACTCTCTTTTCCACGGAATCAATTTTATTTATAGCCTCCTACATGTTAGTCTTCCAAGTAAATCTGATAAGAACTCCGAAAAATTTCTTCAACCAAGTCCTTCTCTTTGGGAGACACCCCCTTCTTCAAGTCAGAAAGCACCTCCATGACCACACCTTCACTATCACTCCCCACCTTTTCCTTTTGCTTCTTCCTTTTTAGTCTATTCGCCGATGTCTCATCATCGAATTATCTGGATGGGGTATATGGGGTAAATATGGTTTACCATTTTGGACAAATAACATGATTAAGTCGTGGTGCAAAGGGGTGTCCACCTTCTCCCCTTTAAAATCTGCAATGGAGACAGATAGGGACCTAAGTAAGAAGAACGAAAATCTCATGGCTTGGTTACGGCGAAAATAGTTCAGCATTGAAAGATGATGGGTATAAATTTTGTGGAATTTTCCCTTGAGAGTGAGATAACATATAACCAATTTACATACATTTTCCCATCTCTCAAGTAGAAAATTTCTAGCAATGTCATCTTCAAATAAGTGCACATTTTCACTAGGGCCAAAAACATAGATTTCTTGGTTCTAGCATTTATTGTCTTTGAATAATTTCAAACCCTCCATCGACATCCCAATAACATCAAATATATTGTTCAATGACATGCATCTCTACCCCTCTAAATTTAACCCTCCCCTCATCACACATTTTGGCAAAATCAATAGCAACGTCAAGTATCATTACCTTTGATGCACTTGATGTATATAGTGAAGCCCCCATTCCTCACGATTCACCAAATCGTAGCATCCTAATTCACCACCGAGAATGAAGTAGGCTCGGTCTACAACTTCTCACCACCCATGTTCGGTTTGTTCTGCTCTGTCAAATTTCTCCTTTTTATTGGTTTTACTCCCCTCAAAACCGCCTTTATCTTTTCATGCCGTCAAAATGGAGCACTTAATTCTGATGACCCTATTCCTCTTAACTTGTCTTAATCTTTTATGGCTCACACAAGCTTTCATCGGGCTGTGATTTTCATCATTAATATGTTTTTGACATGGCTCTAAGGCACATTTCCCCTCCATTAGCCCCAATCTTCCAAACCACTACCTTGATTGGCCATCTCTACTGTGTTAGAATTACTCTCACGAAACACATGACACAATGCCACATCATCAAAGGCTTCCATCATATTTCAGCCAAGTATCATGTTTTTTATGTTCCACCCATACTTATAATTCCCTTCAATGGCTTTGATGATTAACAAGGAATCTCCTTCTATCATGATTTTCATATACTTGAGTCTCTTGGCAATTCTAATTCCCTTCACGTCCGTGTATTCCTCCGTATAATTGCTAGAATTATTCTTTAAAGGGCTAGCATAAGAAATTATGTAGTTTCCAAGATGATCCTACCAAACCACCACCACTCGCCTTTCCCTCCCTTGACTTTGCAAAACCATCAAAATTTAGTTTTACCCAATCCTTGGGCGGTGGTTTCCATTTGGAGTTCGTCCTATCCTTCTTTTTCTCGTTCTTCCCTCTAGTTTTGATCAGAATTATTCTTAGAGCTTGGAGAATACTGATATCTTTCTCAGAAAATGAGTCATCCCACTTGTGTTTGTAGATTTCAATGTTATCTCTGATATTTTGCTTAATCTTGCTAACCACCTTAGTTATGCTTGTTGCCTTATTTTGGAAGATCCTATTGTTCCTCTCTAGCCAAATACACCATAAAGTATGTGGGAGTGAACACTTCCAAATTAGATTGATGATCTTAGGCTTGAAGGCCCCTTTCCATTGCTCTAACAAATTATTTAAGCTTCCCTGGGAGGGGGAGTTGGACATTAAATATATTCATTATGTCCGCTATAACTTGGAAAGAGAACTTGCATTTTATAAACAAATGGTGGACCGACTCAGCTTCCTTCTTACAAAGATAACACCTATTGATGAGGATCAAACCTTGTTTCCTTAGATTTTCCACAATCAATATTTTTTGAATAGATTCCCACATGAATAAGTTGACTTTAGGATCATAATGGCTTCTTGTGTAGGTTGCATGTTTTGATTTCACACTACAAAACTAATTTTCGAGTTATGATATTTGTTTGTTGTTATTTTATGGATACAAATAGAGCACAAGATTAACCTATCCTAGAGCATAGATGTATCATCATTGAGTGTGATGATTTCTAGTTTTTCACAAACATGTGTTACCTACATTAGGACTCATAGAGGCCTAAATGCACCCAAACACCTTCTCACCAAAACCAAAACCCTTTAAATGTACATGACTATCACCAAACTTCAAGGACCACTTAAAAATGTTCTCTAAGTCTTATAACAACTTCCAACAAGATTCTACAACTTTTTACAACCATATTATGCAATGAAACCACTATTAGGAACAATTCTTTCACTACTAGTCTGTGACCTACAAACCTAGTCCTCAAACATGAAGCTAAAACACTCATCAAATCACCTTGAGTGTGAAAGTATGCCACATGGATGGAAATATCATGAGCTTAGGGTCATCATAAAATTCATTAGACACCATCACTTGGACTAAAACACCATCAAATCACCTCTACAACTAAGACAACCAAAACTTCCATGCAAAAATGACTTCAACAGGACCTCCTAAGGGCTTAAACTTGTTCTAAAACGTCTCTAGACATGTTTTATAACTTACATATTTCCTCAAACACCAATTTATTCAATAGGTATAGTAAAAATCCTTGGAGATATATAAACTTCTTTGAAACATGTAATTTATTGTGGGGTCCACTCACTTTCAAGACACCTAATTTCCACCTTGAGAAACCCGTAGGTTTCTTATACAACCTCCAATCTTCATACTAGCCAATAAAATCTAGTATGGGCATGTTTGAACAAGATCTTCTCCATCGTTGCTTAACTAGGGTTTTATGAGGGTTTAGAACCTACTTACCTTCTTAACAATGGTTCATAATGCTCTGCCCCTTACTTTATGAACTAATGCTTAGAATGTCATTTTAGGACCCTTCCTCTACCATGAAGAGATTAGACTAGAATGCAAACTTCACACGTGCAAAAAGCATCAAACATTCCTTCTCACGCCATTTGAGATTATCACTCTCTAAAAACTCGAGAGAAGAAATCTTTCTAATTCTTGCCAACTAGGACTGAAAAAAATTTCACACCACTAGAACCTCCTACACTTTCCCAATGCTCATCTTTCCATTTAAATGGTAAGATATGATCTTCTCACCTCATTTTTCCACATATGACATAGGTATATGCCTAGTGCATACCTAACAAACATGTCTCAACCTTATCCCTACACTCGGAGACCCTTATGAGTGTCTCTACATTTCATTTTCATTTTTTATATGCTTTAACCATGCATACCCAGCTTCTACACACGTGAGAACCACCATGACACACAATCCTTCTTACTAGGCCTCATAGATACTAAGAACAACCTCTACAAAATACACTATATCATCTCAAGGCATCTTTGCATGCAACTATACCTTGACACCTCTTTGAAACTGACCTTTGTTATTAATGACCTATGAAACTTGGCCATATCAATAAAAACACTCCATGACCATTAAAACTTAACTCCATGACATATTTTGACATTAATGACAACACAATGTCATTGTCTCCCTCCCCTTCCTCCTCATCCATCTACCCTCTTTCCCACCCCTATTTGTCTCCTTTGTACCCCTCTCCCTATTTCTATCTCGTTATCCCTTCCTCCCCCTCGCTAACACTTTCTTCATCTCTCTCTGCCCCACTCCACCTTGCCCTCACTATGTCCCTCTAATTCCCTCCCCACTCCACACTGTCTACTCCCGTTTTCCCCCTCCTTCCCCATCTCTCCCCCTCCCTCCTCATATCCCCCTCAATAATAATATATCCATCTCTCTCCCCACTCCCCACTCTCTTTCTCCCCCTCTCTCCATCTCATACCTCATTCTCTCTCTCCCACATTTTCTACTCTCATTCACTCCCTCCCACTCCCCCCACTTGCACTCTCCCTCATCCTCTCCATATCTCTCTCTATATCTCTCTCCCTCCCTATTTTTCTCCCTCCTTGAACCCCCTCCCCCTCCTCTCACTCTGCCCCTTCATCCCTCTCTCCTCTACTTCTATCCCTCTCCCTCTCTCCCTATTTACCCATCCCTTACCCTATCATTCCTAGTCACCCTTGCCATTGTCATCACTCCCTCTCTCTCTCTCTCTCTCTCTCTCTACTAATTGCACTCTCTCAATCTCCCTCTTCCTCGATCCCCTCCCCTCCCTAAATCTAAATTTACACCTTCCTCTCTCTACATTTCCCCCTCTCTCTATAGTTCCCTCCCTCTGCCACTCTCACTCTACACCTCCCTCTCCCTCCCTCTCTCCTCTCCCTCACTCTCTAGCCCTCTCTCTCTTAGTAGACCCTACCCTCCCCTCTACTCTTTCTTACATCCCTACTCTCCCTCTCCATATCTCTCCTCTCTCCCTCTCTATCCATCTCTCCACTATATCTCCTCTCTGTGTCTTCATTTGTGTCTCCATCTCCTTCATGCAATATGTCTCGATCCTCTTCTATCTTTGTCTCCTTACCTATCCATGCTTATCTGTCTTCCTCTCTCTCCCTCTTCTCCCTCCCTCACCACCCTTTTCTCTCTTCCTCTCCATTTTTTCCTCTATGTCCCTTAACCTCATCTCACTCTCCCTCTCTATCCATCTCTCCCATATTGATCCCTCTATGTCTCCATTTGCGTCTCCATCTCTTGTTATGTCAATGTCTCAATAATCTTCTATCTTCATCTCCTACCTATCCATCTATATATGTCTTCCTCTCTCTCTCTCCCTCCATCATCACCCCCTTTTCTCTCTTCCTCTCCATTTGTTCCTCTCTGTCCCTTGACCTCATCTCACTATACCTCTTCCTTTCCCCCTCTAACTCTTTTCGTATGCCATCTATTTCCTCCCTCTCCCATAGCCTACCTTTCCCTCCCAGTTGTCCTCATCCTCCCAAAGATATTCCTTCCTCTTTCCACTATGTCTCTGTACTATCACTTCCCCTTCTCTCCTACCCCCCTGTAGTCCCTTTCCCTCTACCTCCTATCTCGATTTTCCTCTTCCCCCTTCCCTACCCCCACCCCCCCATGTTCCTCTCACTTTTCTATCTCTTTCTTTCCACTCTCCCTTCTCCCTTCATCCCATATCTCCATCTAATTTTACATCCCTCATTCTCTCCCTCGCACTCTCACTCGGACTCTCCATCTCACTCTCACTCAAACTCTCCCTCCCTATGCCTTCCCTCTACCCTCTCATGTCTCCCCTTCCATCTATCCCTCCCTCTTACAATTATCTCTCCCACACAATATCTCTATCTCTTTGCTCTCTCCTCCCACCCCTCCCCCTCCCACTCCATCTACTTGTATTATCCTTCCTCCATTTCTGCTTCCACCCATGATCTCTCTCATTCCCTATCCATGTGTCACCCTTCCATCTACCTCCCTTTCTCATAATTTCTCCCTCTTCCTTTCCCTCTCTCTTTATATCAACTCTCTCTCCCCCTCTCCCTTACTGATCTACACTTATTATCCTTCGCTCCACTCTCCTCTCCCACCCATGATCTCTCTCCATCCCTCTCCCTATGTCACCCCTCTATCTCCCTCCCTTTCCCCCTTTCGCCCTCTTCCTTCATCTCCCCTCTCTTATGACCTCTTTCTCTCTCTATCAAAACCTCTCTCCCCCTCTCTACTCTCCCTATCTCACCCCTATCACAATTCCCTCTCCCTCTCCCTCTCACTATTCCCTCCATCTACCCCTCCCTCCTCATCCATCTTTGTCTCCCACCCTTTCCCTCCATTCCTAAATCCCATTTTTACTCTTCCTTCCCTCTACATCCCTCCCTCCCTCTCCCTCACTACCACTCTCTACCAATCTCTCCTCCTATGTCTATCTCCTTCTCTTTCCCCCTCTCCACTATCTCACATTTCTCTTTATCGCTCTCTCATCTCACCATCCCTCCCTCCCACTCCCTCTTCTTTTCCTAATATATCTCACCCTCTTGTTCCTTGTCTCTCTAACCTAATTTTTCTTGTAATCATCCTCTCTCACTCTCCCTCCCTCCATCTCCTTCTCCTAATATCTCTCACCTTCTTGCTCCATATCTCTCTTTTAACCACCCTCCTTTGTCCCTCTCTCTTCTCATTCCTTTCTTTCTCTCCCTCTATCTACACCTCCCTAACCCTCTCTTAATCTTTTCCCCACCCTCTCCCCATCTTCTCTCCCTTCCTCTTCCCATGTGCACTTCCTCTCCCTCTTTCACTCCTTGTCATATCCCTTGTCCATTTCTCTCCCTCCATCCCCACTCTCTCTCATATGTGCACACTATATCCCTCTCCCTCTCCCTCCACCTCTCTCATATCTCTCACCCTCCATCCTTGTCCCTCTCCCTCTTCTTATATTCATCCTGTTATCCCAAATTTTCCCCCATAAATTTTGGTCAAAACAAGCCTTATACATAAAGAAAACATGAAGGAAATGATTGGACTCCACGATCTTGAGTTCTAGAACCAAGAAAAGTGAAAACAGAGGCCCGAGAAAGTCATATTCGACCCTGCACAAGAAGAAATAGAAGAAACAGTTTTTCTGAACATTTTCATATCTTAAACCTACTTAAAGGGTCGGGGAGGACTCAACAATGGAATTACGGGGTTAAAGAAAAGGGTCGAGTGCCGTGTGAGAGGCAAAAGCAAGAAGGGGAAGAAACGACAAAGATTCGAAGCCCTCGGGCTCGAAATCGTTTAGGAAAGAATCTAGAATCGACTAAGTATGGAAGAACCAGTAGAGGGAACCACGTGTCCTAACGACGCTCCTCCATAGGTGAATCCAAAAAAGGGAAGCTCAACAAGTGCTTTGCATCTCCACGTGTATCGGGGACGAAATAGAGGCGGGGAAAATGGTCAAGTAGAATCAAAAGGTGGAGCTTGGGGCCGCGGGGTTTTTTGAGTTTTACGTTTCTCGAAAAGGAAAAGGTAAATTCTGGACCCAAAACCAGATTTTTGCTCTAATCGGTGTGACATGTCCCATCTCAAAGGGGACCCATTTTCAAACTATTTTCCCCATCCATTCGTATGGACCCGATCTGAACTTTGAAGGGGCATATCTTTCGATTGAGCTCGAAATATTACAAATTTGACACCGTTGGAAAGATCTCACCTCACATATGCCATGGAGGTATGAAACTTTAATTTTGAGGAGGTTAGGTGAAGAAAATGGAGGAAACATCTTCGGGCTTTTAATGCAGGATCTTCTTGCTTCAACAACTAGATCAGATTAGATTTATTTTGTCGTTTCCTCTTCCTTGAGTGCCGAACCAAGGATTGATGCAAAAAGATGGATTTGGGGAGAGATTTCATCAGAGGCATTAACAGCGGTGGTTGAGTTTCAACCTGCTTTTCCCTTCTCTCTCTTTTTCTTCTTTCAGGATTGAATCTATAAATGTGGGGGCGAGATTCATTGTAAAGGGTTGTACATTCTTTGTTTTGCAAGCTCCCTTCTCCTCTTAGCAAAAGGATTTGTGGGGTTCAGGCCTTCCATCAAAAAAATTGCAATACGTTTCTACCTCTTGGCTACTTTTGTAATGGATTGTATCGATCTACTGAGTAATAAAACACATATGTGGTCGATTTTAGATCCTCTCTTGTCTTTTTGCTTTCATCTAGTCTCTCATTACATATACGGCTATCTCTGTGTTTGTTTATTATATGCATTTTTTAGTTTGTGTCTATTAGCAAAATAAGTGTTCATCATTCCTTTGGTGCATCACCTCGTAGTTTAGCTTTGTTTTAATTTATGTATTCCTTCTATCCCTATCTCCTTGGTAAAGTTTAGATTAGGATTAAGAACAGATCCTCTGCAAGTTTCTACGTATGCACCTAAACAGAGGAATAAGGAACCAACCTTCAATCTAGAGAGCTTTCCCATTTTGCAAGATCCACACCTTGGGGAAAGTTCAATGTTACGCAATCACACCAAATGACTCTACCTTAGAAAAGTAGACCTGTAGAACTCATTTGGGGGTGTTGTGATTTCAGCGTTAAGACATCTCTCTCACTCCCTCTTCTCACCCTCCCTCCATATCCCTCCTTTCCCTCCCTCACTTTCTCTCTCCCTCCCTCTTGGCCTCCCAGTCTCTCTTATCATCTCCTCTCCCTATCTATTCTCCTCTTCATCCCTCCTCCCTCTCTACTTCTCTCTCCATCTTCTCTCTCCTAACCCTCCTACATTTATGTCTTCCCTCTTCTCTCCCCCCTTGCTTCCTCCCTCTCTCACATGTGTACACTCTATTCCTCTTCCTTCCTCTCCTACTTCCTCTCCTTCATCATCCACTCCCTCTCTCATATCTCTCACCCCTCCATCCATGTGCCTCTCCCTCTCTAATTCTCTCTCCATCTTCTCTCTCCCAACCCTTATGCATCTATCTCCCCTCTTCTCTCCCTCCTGCTTCCCTCCCCTTTCACATGTGCACACTTTATCCCTCCCCCCCCTCTCTCTCCCTCTCCTCTCTACGTCTCTCTCTAAACCTCCGTATCTATGTCTCCTTCTTCTCTCCCTCCATGTTTCACTCCCCTCTCTCACATGTGCACACTCTATCCCTCTCCCACTCCCACTCCCCTCCCCTCCCTCCCTCCACCTTTCTCTCATATCTCTCACCCCTCCATCCATGTCCCAATCCTCTCCTCCTATCGATTCTCCTCTCGATCTCTCCCCCCCGCTCTCCCCCTCCCCTCTCTACTTCTCTCTCCCAACCCTCCCGCATCTATGTCTGCCATCTTGATCCCTCCTGCTTCCCTCCCTCTCTCACATGTGTGCACACTCTATCCCTCTCCCTCCCTCACCCACTCCCTTTACCTTTCTCTCATATCTCTCACCCCTCCATCCATATCCCTCTCCTCCCTCCATGTTTCACTCCTCTCTCACATGTGCACACTCTATCCCTCTCCCACTCCCACTCCCCCACCTCCCTCCCCCCTCCACCTTTCTCTCATATCTCTCACCCCTTCATCCATGTCCCGATCCTCTCCTCCTATCAGTTCTCCTCTCGATCCCTCCCTCCCGCTCTCCCCCCTCCCCTCTCTACTTCTCTCTCCCAACCCTCCGCATGTCTATGTCTTGATCCCTCTCTGCTTCCCCTCCTCTCTCACATGTGCACACTCTATCCCTCTCCCTCCCACCCACTCCCTTTACCTTTCTCTCATATCTCTCACCCTCCATCCATATCCCTCTCCTCTCCTCCTATCTATTCTCCTCTCGGCCCCTCCTTTCTCTCCCTCCCGTCTCTACTTCTCTCTCCATCTTCTCTCTTCTAACCCTCCTACATCTATATCTCCCCTCTTTTCTCCTCTCTCACATGTACACACTCTATCCCTCTCCCTTCCTCTCCCACTCCCACTCTCTCCCTCACCCACTCCCTCCACCTTTCTCACATATCTATCACCCCCTCCATCCACATCCCTCTCCCTTTCCTTATATTCATCCCTCCCACTCCCTCCTCACCCATTCTCCATATCCCTCCCTATTTCCCTCTCGGCCTCTCCCTCCCTCTCTCTTACCATTTCCTCTCCTCCTTATCTATTCTCCTCTCGATCCCTCCCCCCTCCTCTCTACTTCTCTCTCCCACCCTCCCACATCTATGTCTCCCATCTTCTCTCCTTACCTCCTTCCATGTTTCCTTCCTCTCTCCCTCCCTCCCTTCCTCACTTCCCCCACTCTATTCCTCTTCCTTCCTCTCCTACTCCCTCTCCCTTCATCACCCACTCCTCCTCCTCTCTCATATCTCTCACCCCTCCATCCATGTACCTCTCCCTCTCTAATTCTCTCTCCATCTTCTCTCTCCCAACCCTCCTGCATCTGTCTCCCCTCTTCTCTCCCTCCTTGCTTCCCTCCTCTCACATGTGCACTTTATCCCTCCCCTCCCTCTCTCCCTCCTCTCTATGTCTCTCTTCATCTTCTCTCTCCTAACCCTCTTGTATCTATGTCTCCTTCTTCTCTCCTCCGGGTTTCCTCCTCTCTCACATGTGAACACTCTATCCTCTCCCTCTCCCACCCCCTCCCTCCTCCCTCCACCTTTCTCTCATATCTCTCACCCCTCCATCTATGTCCCGATCCTCTCCTCCTATCGATTCTCCTCTCGATCCCTCCCCCTCCCCTCTCTGCTTCTCTCTCCTAACCCTCCTGCATCTATGTCTACCATCTTCTCTCCCTCCCTACTTCCCTCCTCTCTCTCACATGTGCACACTCTATCCCTCTCCCTCCCTCACCCACTCCCTTCACCTTTCTCTCATATCTCTCACCCCTTCATCCATATCCCTCTCCTCTCCTGCTATCTATTCTCCTCTTAATCCCTCCCTTCTCTCCCTCCTCGTCTCATCTCTCTCCTAACCCTTCTACATCTATGTCTCCCCTCTTTTCTCCCTCTCTCACATGTGTACACTCTTTCCCTCTCCTTCCTCTCCCACTCCCACTCCCTCCCTCACCCACTCCCTCCACCTTTCTCTCATATCACCCCTCCATCCATGTCCCTCTCCTTTCTTATATTCATCCCTCCACTCCTCCTCACCCATTCTCCATATCCCTCCCTATTTCCCTCTTGGCCTCTCCCTCCCTCTCTCTTACCATTTCCTCTCTCTCATCTATTCTCCTCTCCATCCCTCCCTCCTCTCTACTTCTCTCTCCCCACCATCCCACATCTATGTCTCCCATCTTCTCTCCTTACCTCCTTCCATGTTTCCCTCCCTCACTTTCCCCCTCCCTCCCTTCCTCACTTTCCCTCTCTATTCCTCTTCCTTCCTCTCCTACTCCCTCTCCCTTCATCACCCACTCCCTCCTCTCTCATATCTCTCACCCCTCCATCCATGTACCTCTCCCTCTCTAATTCTCTCTCCATCTTCTCTCTCCCGACCCCTCCTGCATCTGTCTCCCTCTTCTCTCCCTCCCTACTTCCCTCCCTCTCACATGTGCACACTTTATCCCTCCCCCTCCCCCTCTCACATCTCTCTCCATCTTCTCTCTCCTAAACCTCTTGTGTCTGTGTCTCTCCTTCTCTCCCTCCATGTTTCCCTCCCTCTCTCACATGTGCACACTCTATCCTCTCCCTCTCCTCTCCCCTCCTCTCCCTCCCTCCCTCCCTCCCTCCCTCCCTCCACCTTTCTCTCATATCTCTCACCCCTCCATCCATGTCCCGATCCTCTCCTCCTATCAATTCTCCTCTCGATCCATCCTCCTCCCCTCTCCCCTCCCCTCTCTGCTTCTCTCTCCGACCCTCCATCTATGTCTACCATCTTCTCTCCCTCTTTGCTTCCCTCACCCACTCCCACTCCCTCCCTCACCCACTCCCTTCACCTTTCTCTCATATCTCTCACCCCTCCATCCATATCCTTCTCCTCTCCTCCCTATCTATTCTCCTCTCGATCCCCTGTCTCTACTTATCTCTCCATCTTCTCTCTCTAACCCCATCTGCATCTATGTCTCCCTCTTTTCTCCCTCTCTCACATGTGCACACTCTATCCCTCTCCCTTCCTCTCCCACTCCCTCCACCTTTCTCTCATATCTATCACCCCTCCATCCATGTCCCTCTCCCTTTCCTTATATTCATCCCTCCCACTCCCTCCTCACCCATTCTCCATATCCCTCCCTATTTCCCTCTCGGCCTCTCCCTCCTCTCTCTTAACATTTCCTCTCCTCCTTATCTATTCTCCTCTTCATCCCTCCGGCTCCTCTCTACTTCTCTCACCCCACCCTCCCACATCTATGTCTCACACATTCTCTCCTTACCTCCTTCCATGTTGCCCTCCCTCCCTCACTTTCCCCCTCCCTCACTTTCCCCCATTTCCCCTTTCCCCCTCTCTACTTCTCTCTCCCCACCCTCCCACATCTATGTCTCCCATCTTCTCTCCTACCTCCTTCCTTGTTTCCCTCCTCTCCCTCCCTCACTTTCCCCCTCAGTCCCTTCCTCACTTTCCCCCATTTCCCCATTCCCCTCCCGATCCTAGACTCTCTCCCACTCTTCCTCCTCATCCCTACATCCATCTCATCCCTCTCCCTTGTCCCTCTCCCTCTCTCGTCTCTCTCCACATTCTCTCCACCCATCCTTTCCTCTTGGATCTATGTATTCCATATTCTCTCCCTCCCCAAACTTCACTCCATCCCTCCCCACGGATGCTCCCTCTCCCTCTACCTATCCATCCTGTAAGTGTAACCGTTGCTCCCTCTCTTCACCTCTCTCACATTGCCTCCATCCCTCCCGGACTTCACTCCATCCCTCCCCCAGGACTCTCCCTCTCCATCTCCCTCTACATATCCTGTAAATGTATCTTCGTTACTCCATCCCTCCACCTCTCTCACACATTTCCTTCCTCTCTCCCTCTTCCTCACTTTTCCCATGTTTCCCCTTCCCCATCCCCATCCCTCACTTTTCTCCCACCCTTCCTCCCCATCCCTCTTCCTTTCCCTCTTCCCTCTCTGTATTCTCTCTCCCTCTCCTTTCCTCCTACATTTATCTCCCCTCTACCCTCCCCGATATCTCATCAATCTCTCCTTTTTTCCTCTGCTGACCTCTCGACTTCCCTCCCCCTACATCTTCTCCAACATCCCTCAAATCGCCCTCTCATTTTATACCTTTCACCCTCATCTCCCTCTCCCTCTCCCTCTCCCTCTCTATATTCTCTCTCCCTCTTCTTTCCTCCTACATTTATCTCCCCTATACCCCTCCCCTGATATCTCATCCATCTCTCCCTTTTTTCCTCTCCTACCTAACCTCTCGACTTCCCTCCCCCTCCATCTTCTCAACATCCCTCGAATCGCCTCTCATTTTATCCCTTTCACCCTCATCTCCCCTCTCTCTCGCCTACTTTCCCTCTCCTTATATTCCTTTATCTCCATGTGTCACTTCAATTGCCCTCCATCTTACCATCTCATTCTCTACTCCCACTTGCCTTGCCATCTCTTTCCCTCCTCTTTATTCTCCGGTCAAACCACCCTTTACCCACACTCCCTTCCTCCCTATCCCCCTCTTTTTCTCTTACCATCTCCTTCTCCCCCTCCCTCTTACCCTTGTCCCATTAGTCCCCACTCTCTACTGACCCTCTCCACCTACACTACATCCCTCTCCTAGACTCTCTCCATCTTTATCTCCTTCTATCGATCATTTAATCTATCTATCTCCTTAATCCATCCCTCCCCCTCTCTCTCACACCATCCCCTCATTTTCCCTACACCTCTACCCGAGTCCCTCACTTTCTCTCCCACTCTTCCTCCCCCATCCCTACTTGCCTAACTCCATCCCTCCCCCTCTCTCTCATTCACAAAATCCCTCATTTCCCGTCCCCTCTCCCCATCCCTTACTTTCTCTCCCACTCTTCCTCCACCTTCTTTCCTCCTCTACATCCCTCCCCCTCCTTTCCTAACTCTCCCTCTCCATCTTCTCTCTTTCCCTCTTTTCCTCCGCATTTATGTCTCCCCTCTTCCCCAACTCTTACATCTCCCTCTCGCTCTCTCTCCCTTTTTTCTTCCCACCCCACCTCTCGACCTCTATCCCCTTTGTTCCTCTCCATCCATCCTCTCCACTTCCCTCCGCTCTCCATCTCCTTTTATTCCTCCAACTCCTTTGTCCTTTCACCCTTCCTTATCTCCCCCTCTCCCTCTCCTTATATTCCTCCATCCCCCCTGTATCTCTCTCACCTTCCATCCATCTTACCATCTCCTTCTCTACTCCCACTTGCCCCTGCCCTTCCTTTCTCTCCTCTTTATTCTCTTCTCCACCTGACCTCTCTGCTATCCATGTCTCTCCCTCTCTCACTTTCCCCTCCCCCTCTTTCTCTCTTACCATCTCCTTCTCTCTCCCTGCCTCTTACCCTTACCCTATATCTCCACCAAACCTCTCTGCTGCATTCCCTCCTCTCTCCCTAGACTTTCTCCTTTCTAAATTTCCCCTCTCCTTCTTTCTCTCGTACCATCTCTTCTCTCCCTCCCTCTTACCCTTTCCCCATATCTCCCAAACCCTCTCCACCTACACTCCTTCTCCCTCTCCTAGAATCTCTTCTTCTCTATCTTCCTCTACCCATCCCTTTATCTATCTCTACCTCTCTCTCTCTCTCTCATCTCTGTTTCCCTCACTTTCCCCTTCATTCACTTTCCTTCCCCTCCCCTCCCCATCCCATCCATCATCTTCCATTTGTTACACCCCATGCCTACCTCCCCTCTCTTTGTTTCCCTCTCCTTCCCTCTCTTTCTCTCTCCTCCTCACCTCTCTCCCCCTCCTTTCCTCCAACATTTATCACTCCCCTCTCTTCCTCTCCCCCTCCTTTCCCCCTCTCGCTATCCATCTCTCCCATTTTTTCCACCCCACCCCTCGCCTCCCTTCCACTCATTCTCCTATTCTTTTATTCCTTAGTCTCATTATTTCCCTTTCACCCACCATCCTTATCCATCGAGATCCCTCAACCTCATTATCCCTCTCCTTTACTCCATCTCTCTCCTATCACTTCTTTCCCTCTCCCTCTGCCTTGGATCTACCCCTTCTTATCTCTTCCCCCTCTCTCCCTCTCCATCTATTCCCCTCCCCCACTCTTTCATCTCCCTCTCACCCATCTCTTTTTCCCTCTCCCTTTTGTTCCTCCCACCCCACCTCTCTCCTTCCCCACCTTCACTCCTCTCCCTCCCTCCACACTTGACCTCCCTCCCACTCTCTCCCTCTCCTTCTATTCCTCTTTCTTCCTTTGTCCCTTTTACCCTCCTTGTCACCTCACTAACCCTATCCCTCCCACTCAACATCATGTATTTCCCTCTCCCTCTTCCTTCCTACCTCCCTTCCACTTTGTTCCCCTTTCTCCCTCTCTCTCATCTCCTCCCTCTCCTTCTATTCCTCTTTCTTCCTTTGTCCTTTTACCCTCCTTATCACCTTCTTAACCCTCTCCCCACTCAACATCATGTATTTCCCTCTCCCTCTTCCTTCCTACCTCCCTTCCACTTTGTTCCCCTTTCTCCCTCTCTCTCATCTCCTTCCTCTCCCTCTTTCTCCCTCTCATCCTATATCTCTACCTCTTACATTTCTCACCGCCTCTTTCCTCCCCCTCTTCCCTCTCCCCCTCCATCTCATTGTTCCTCTTCCTCTCCTTAATCTAGATCTCTCCCATTTCCCCCTCTCCCTCTCCTGCTCCCAGCCATACCACCTCTCTCACACCTCTCCCTCATACTCTCCCTTGCCCATGCTCTTTATCTCACTCTCTCATTTTCTCTTCGTCTCTTCGTCTTCCTCACCCCACCTCCCCTACATCTCCTTCATTCCTCGGTATCCCTTTGTCCCTTTTACCTCTGCCACTCCACATCACTTATTTCCCTCTCCCTCTTCCTTCTACTTCCTTCCTTGTCTCCCCCCTTTCTCCCTCTCTCTCGCATCCTCCCTCTCGGTCATTCTCGCCTCTATCTCTACCTCTCCCATTTCTCTCCCCTCTTCCCTCACCCTCTTTCCTCTCCCTTTCCTTGATCGCTCCCTCTCCGGCTCCAACATACCCACCTCTCTCACACCTCTCCCTCATACTCTCCCTTGTGTGCTCTTCATCTCACTCTCTCATGTTCTCTTCATCTCTTCCTCTTCCTCACCCCACCTCCCCCTACATCTCCTTCTATTCCCGATATCCCTTTGTCCTTTTACCTTTGCCACTCCACATCACTTATTTCCCTCTCCCTCTTCCTTCTACTTCCCTTCCACTATCCCCCTTTCTCCCTCTCTCTCATCTCTCCTCCCTCTTGCTCATTCTAGCCCCTCTCCCATTTCTCTCTCTACCTCTCCCATTTCTCTCCCCTCTCCCCCTTCCTCCTCTTTCCTCTCCCTTTCCTTGATCACTCCCTCTCCCGCTCCAACATACCCACCCTCTCACCTCTACTCTACTCCACGCATGTGCTCTTCATCTCACTCTCTCATGTTCTCTTCATCTCTTCCTCTTCCTCACCCCACCTCCCCCTACATCTCCTTCTATTCCCAGATATCCCTTTGTCCTTTTACCTTTGCCACTCCACATCACTTATTTCCCTCTCTCCCTCTTCCTTCCTACTTCCCTTCCACTATCTCCCCCTTTCTCCCTCTCTCTCATCTCCTCCCTCTTGCTCATTCTCACCCTCTATCTCTACCTCTCCCACTTCTCTCCCCCTCTTCCCTTACCCCTCTTTCCTCTCCCTTTCCTTGATCTCTACCTCTCCCTCCAACTCACCCACCTCTCTCACACCTCTTCATCTCACTCTCTCATGTTCTCTTCGCCGCTTCCTCTTCCTCACCCCACCTCCCACCTCCCTCTCCCTCTCATTCTATTCCTCTATCTCCTTTGTTCGTTTTATCTCTCCCACTCCACATCACTTATTTCCCTCACCCTCTTCCTCCCTCCCTCCCTTCCACTCTCTTCCCCTTTATCCCTCTCCCTCACCTCGCCCTCTATCTCTACCTCTCCCATTCCGCCCCTCTCCCTTTCTGCTCCAACTCACCCACCTCTCTCACCCCTCTCCTCGTACTTTCCCTTGCCCATGCTCTCCATCTCACTCTCTCGTGTTCTCTCTGCCTCCTCCTCTCCCCCTCCTCTCCCCATCCCTTATCTTTTCCTCATTACCTCACTCACCCCTTAATTACCTCAGTCCCTCTCCATCACTTTCTCTCTCTCCCCTCTCTCTACAACCTATCTCTTTGTTTGTTTATCTCCTTGATCTCTACCTCTCTCATTCCCCTCCCTCTCCCCCTCCATGTTCCCTCCCCCTCTCCCTCTCCTTGATCTCTACCTCTCCCATTCCCCCCTATCTCCCTCTCCCCTCTCAACTCAACCACCTCTCTTAATCCTCTCCTCATACTCTTCCTTCCCCATGTTCTCTTTGCCTCTTTCTCTCCCCCTCCCTCCCTCTCAATCTATCTCTCTTACCTCTCTCCCCCTTCTCTTTCCATCCCTCTATCTCTTCGTCATTACCTCACTCACTCTCCTTCATTACTTAAATCCCTCTCCATCACTTTCCCTCTCTCTCTCTCTCTCCCTCTCTTACCACTTATCTCTTTATTCCCTTTATCCTTGCTCTCCTCCCTCTCACTTCTACTACCCTCACTAGCTCTCCATGTCTCCCCCTCCCTCACTACATGACTTCCTCTCCCCTTTTTTTTTTCTATGCTCGACTCCCCCTCCTGCCTTGATACCTCTCCATTTCACACCATTCCTTAATTACTCTCTCCCATTCTCCCACTCTCTTTTCATTTCTAGATCATCCACATCCCTTAAAACTCCTAATCCATATTTATTACCTAAATCAAAACTACACACTACCACTGTCCCTTTTGTATATTTTCCATTGCCATGCTTATATATACCAACCATGAAATTATTATTGATAACTAAACTTTTGTGAGATTTTTATTTCTAATCTTAGTATTTAAAAATAGAAAGTAGAATCAATGAAAATTATTAAGACAATCTTACCAATTACACCACATAACCCATGTACTCTCTCCCATTCTCCCACTCTCTTTTCATTTCTAGATCATCCACATCCCTTAAGACTCCTAATCCATATTTATTACCTAAATCAAAACTACACACTACCACTGTCCCTTTTGTATATTTTCCATTGCCATGCTTATATATACCAACCATGAAATTATTATTGATAACTAAACTTTTGTGAGATTTTTATTTCTAATCTTAGTATTTAAAAATAGAAAGTAGAATCAATGAAAATTATTAAGACAATCTTACCAATTACACCACATAACCCATGTACTCTCTCCCATTCTCCCACTCTCTTTTCATTTCTAGATCATCCACATCCCTTAAAACTCCTAATCCATATTTATTACCTAAATCAAAACTACACACTACCACTGTCCCTTTTGTATATTTTCCATTACCATGCTTATATATACCAACCATGAAATTATTATTGATAACTAAACTTTTGTGAGATTTTTTTATTTCTAATCTTAGTATTTAAAAATAGAAAGTAGAATCAATGAAAATTATTAAGACAATCTTACGATTACACCACATAACCCATGTACTTTTCCATCATGTACTCTAATAACCTTCTAAAATTGTTAACTAAATAGAAAGAGAGAATATTAAAAATTCCTTTAGCATGTGATATACCATATTCATAACTCTACAAATCATCTCTCATAATATCCTCCTTGACTTCTCATTTTTCCTAACTCCATTCTACATTCCAATATCCACACTACCATCATTCTCTCCACTCTCATCATTATCGTCTCCCTTTCATTTCCATCTTAACTTTGACTCCAAGCTCCACACCTTCACTAGCATCCTTCCTCTTCATCCTGCATTAAGACCTTCACTATCATCCTTCCTCTTAATCCCTCACATTCGAGATCCGAGAGAAGAACAAGTTTTCCTTGAAGATGAATCTCATTATTTCCATGATCTCCCTTTCATTTCCATTTTCACATAATTCCAACCTCCTCACGTCCACTTCCCTCCTTCCTCTCAATCCCTACATTAAAATCTTCACACTACTCTCTCATTTATTCCACTTCCTCCTTCCTCTCAATCCCTACATTAAAATCTTCACACTACTCTCTCATTCACGTGCATCGTCACTGAATCCAACCTCCACACCTCCCACATCATCTCTTCATTACAACATCTATACCATAGTCACTCACACCTCTACCACTACACACCTCTACCATTACACTTCTACCACAATACTCTCTCATTTATTCCACTTCCTCTCAATCCCTACATTAAAATCTTCACACTACTCTCTCATTCACTTCTATCGTCACTGAATCCAACCTCCACACCTCCCACATCATCTCTCCATTCTAACATTTCTACCATAGCCACTCACACCTCTACCACTACACTTCTACCACAATACTATCATTCTCTACTATGTCATCATTATTGTCTCCTTTTATTTCTATCTTAACCTAACCGAGCTCCACACCTCCACTATCATCCTTCATCTTCATACCTACATTAAGGCCTTTACTGATTCTCTCTATCACTTATCTCTCATCTCTTCGTGTTCTCCTTTCAATTTTCATCTAACTCTAACCTCCTCGGTTCCACTCTCCTCCTTCCTCTCAATCCCTACATTAAAATCTTCACACTAATCTCTCATTCACTTCCATCGTCACTGAATCCAACCTCCACACCTCCCACATCATCTCTTAATTCCAACATACATGTACCATTGCAACTCACACCTCTACCACAATACTCTCTACCACACTACTATCATTCTCTACTATCTCATCATTATCGTCTCCTTTCATTTATATCGTAACCTAACTCGAAGCTCCACACCTCCACTATCATCCTTCCTCTTCATACCTACATTAAGGCCTTTCTGATACTCTTTATCACTTGTCTCTCATCTCTCCATGATCTCCCTTTCATTTCCATTTTCACCTAACTCCAACCTCCTCGAGTTCTACTCTCCTCCTTCCTCTCAATCTCTACATTTAAATCTCCACACCACTCTCTCATTTATTCCAATCGAATCCAACTTCCACACCTCCCACTTCATCTCTTCATGCCAACATCTATACTCCATAACTCTACTACACCTTTATAAATATAACCAAACTCCAACCTCAACATTTCTATGGTTTTCCTTTGTCTCAATCCCTCCCTACATTTTAACCTTCCCACGACTCCACATTCATCACTTCCAACCTCCTCGGTTCTACTCTCCTCCTTCCTCTCAATCTCTACATTTAAATCTCCACACTACTCTCTCATTTATTCCAATCGAATCCAACTTCCACACCTCCCACTTCATCTCTTCATGCCAACATCTATACTCCATAACTCTACTACACCTTTATAAATATAACCAAACTCCAACCTCAACATTTCTATGGTTTTCCTTTGTCTCAATCCCTCCCTACATTCATCACTTCCATCGTCACCCAATTCCAACCTCCTTGTTATTCCTTGATAAATATAACCCAACTTGACCTTTTACATTTCCATGGTCTTCCTTCATCTCAATCCCTCCCTACATTTTAACCGTCACCCAATTTCAACCTCCACACTTCCCACTCTAACAATACACACCTCTACTAATCTTCTCTCTTGATTTCAAGATCGTCCACATACTTTCCCACTCATATTCTATAAATATAACCTAATTCTAACCTCCACGTTACCACCTCAACCTTTGGTAACATTTCCAGTCACACATATATACTAATCAACTACACTCTACAAAGAATAAATGAATAAACAATTGATAAATTATTTTAACTTCAACCTTTTACATTTCCATGGTCTTCCTTCATCTCAATCCCTCCTACATTTTAACAGTCACCCAATTCCAACCTCCACACTTCCCACTCTAACAATACACACCTCTACTAATCTTCTCTCTTGATTTCAAGATCGTCCACATACTTTTCCACTCATATTCTATAAATATAACCTAATTCTAACCTCCACATTACCACCTCAACCTTTGGTAACATTTCCAGTCACACATATATACTAATCAACTACACTCTACAAAGAATAAATGAATAAACAATTGATAAATTATTTTAACTAATTGTTCAAGTATTGATTGTTTTAATTTCTTTTCTTTATCCAAAAAGGAAAAAAAAAAAAATCAATTAATAAAAATTAATATATAAATATTATAAATTATAACACATAATATATCTATACTAAATTAAAAATTAGTTAACATTCACTTAACATGTAAATTTTGAAACACTTAAGTATGCCAATTGTTTTCTATACAATAAAGTAAAGAAAAAAATAGAAAGTTATTAAGAAAATACAAAAATGCATATTGTATTATTAATTTTTAGTTGAATTAGTTTGAAAAAATCCTATAGATATATTGTATTATTGTATTATCTATTTGTCCATTGGCTAAACTCTATCAATGGAACTACGAACACAAAACAAAACAATACACTTTTGTCTCTAAACACAAAATTATAGATATAAAATCAATAGATTGTAAAAAAAAGCATCAAGGAAAATACGTTATGCTCTGTTGTTTACCATTTTTAAAATCTATCAAATAAAATCATGTTTAGGACCGGAAAGCCTCGCGAGGAAGAAGGTCGAGAAAGCTTGTGAACAATAGACTAGGGAAGATCAACAGAACTTTATTTTATGACAAACCCTTATATAAAAATAGAAAACCCTGGAGTCAGCACTTGTATGTTAAAAGTATTGCAGATGCCAAATACGATGTTGTAGGGTTCATGGCAACTTGATTCTTGTGTCTTGTTTCTGTGTAGTTGCAGGTGCCCTGGCAGATATAAACCTCCTACTTCGTGCCCTATTTTTTCTTTATTTCTATTCTTCGAGGGAGGGTTCTAATTTCAGAGTTTTCACAACTATCACTTTCTTTGTAACAGCAGTACAATATTTATTGAAATTAGATAGATTTTGAGTATGCTCTCCCGGAGTTTTTGTTCTAAGTTCAAGTTTTTGGAATCCTCACAAATGTGAAGCGTACAGAAGGGACGTTAATTGTTTGACAAAATGCCTCAAATAAATACAGTGTCGAAAAATTAACAGGTACATGCAAAATGTGAAGTCTTTGACAAAATGAGTTTGTTGAAAAGGAGTTGGAAACTTTCAAGAAAATGCAATTGGCGGGTGTTACTATTTGTTTGTCTTGACTGTAGGGCTGTTCTGAACCATCACTTTATCTATCTCTGCCTACTTCTAAGACTCTTCTGAACCATCTGATGTTATATGTGAAATTAAGGGTATATCTGATCATATTTACATATTAAAGCATCTTCTATATTTTCAGATTGTGAATCAAGCCCGAGGAAAGAACAATTGGAACTGTTTACTATATATAATATTTTTAACATTAATTTTATTTGACATGCCCTTTTACTTAGCCTTTTCTTTCACTTGTTATGTCTGGGCAAAACACTAAAAACAATACCAATTGAATGTATTGCTAAAAATAATGAGTCAAAATAACACAATCAATCAAAGGAAAATAAGCATTTCTGTAATATTTTGTAAGAACACAAATTCAGATAAAATTACTTATTACAGTAAAAAACAAAAAATTGCAATTTTAACAAATTCAGTTGAGAGTAATTGGTTAAAAATTAATGACTCGGTGAGTTAAAAACAACACGGATTACTAAAAGATACTTTGTTTAAGTCGTTTTTGCACTTCCTAAGGGTATTCCAATTTACGGATAGTATTTTGCTATGAATAGAATTTCAAATAAAATTAGTAATCGTGCAATCCCACTAGAAAAATGTACTCGGAAAATGCAATCCGAGTAAATTTTCTCCCCTGCTTTACCACATCAATGATGCCCTGTTTAGTTCATTAAACAAACTCACAGGAGAAATGCAGGGCTGAAAATTTAATGTCTGCCATTCAAATATGCAATGAGTATTTCGATATTCCAACATCAGGAAAATATGCAAATAATGAATCCATATACATTCAATAAAACCTTAAAAAACAAATAATGCAAATAATGAAGAGGTGCTTGAACTGGATGAATCTGCAACGTGAGAGCATTGAGCAGGAATAGAGATGAAATATGAGTAGTGGTAGGCCACTGAATCTGTGCAGCTAACGAATAGAGGTGAAATATTTTGTTAGGGTTGTGGAATCCATGATAGATGTTTTTCTGTCTAAACACAAAACTACTCCTTTTTTTAATAAATTTGAGAATGTAGGTTAAATGCAGGGGATGATTAAAACCATTACAGATGGATCGAGCATAAATTAATGCATAGATTCCTTGTTTAAGATAAATTTCAAATTTCAGATTCAATGCAGGGGAAACTTGAAATCATGAACTACAGCACACAAATCTCGAAATAAAATGAGGAAAATCAACATTGAATTTGAGCCAATTTCACAACATGCAATAAGTAAACCTGGAGGTAACGGATTCGGGTTAGTGAAGGAGAATCTAAGACGAGATTAGGTACTTATTTCAGTTGACATCTTCCAAGTGAAGAAAGGGTGAGTGAGGTTGCAGAATGATGACTGAAAGGTGCTGAGAAGCTAATCTTGTAGGAACAATCATGAAGTCATAATTGCAGCATACACCAGACAGAGATACAAGCTGGTAACAAAAACACATTCGAAGCATAATAGACCTACAAAGTTCAGCTGAATCTGTCGGCCGTTGAATCTTTTCAGGTGACGACTAGAGGTGAAATATTTTGTTAGGATTGTGGAACCTATACTAAATTTTATTTTCTGTGTAAATACAAAACTATCTTTGTTTAAGACAAATTTGAGAATATAGAATAAATGCAGGGGAAGATTAAAACCATTGCAGATGGATCAAGCATAATTAATACAGAGATTCTTTGTTTAAGATAAATTTAAGATTTCAGATTCAATTCAGGGAAGCTTGAAATCATTCCAGGTGGAAGGATCATTAGTTAACACGCATCTGCACATGATTTATTAAGAAGAGGGTTATTGAATGCAGATATGGAAAACAACTTGAGGCAAAAAAACACATCAGTCTTTCAATTTTTGAACACTTAATTTTAACACATTATAGAGGAGTAGCGGTTTTCAATTTTTGTGCATTCTCAGCTTGCCGTGCAAAACGAATCAGAACACATATGTTCACAACATGAACATAAATTGTTGACAGGAATAGAAATTAACATTGAACTCCTTTTAAGGAACAAATCCCTTCCCAACCGTGAGTTGAAAAAATAATCTGAGGAGAAAAAGGCAGCCCTAAAAAAAGAAGACTCTCATGTCACAGGGAGTAACAGAAATTAGGTCATGTTAATCATTGAAAATTTCATCCAGTAGAGAAGCGTACTGTTTTCTCACCTTTAAAATAATTTCACAATATCACACTAAATATGTTTAAACAATTAATTACATGTAAAATAACGAATCAACATATAAATTACCAACCACAAATTAAAGTAAATAAAAACACCCAATTACTGTAAACAAGTATAGAGTCTTGAATAAAACTTAAAAATCTGTCATTCGGAAAATGTAAGGAAAACCTGTACCAAATAAAAAATTATATAGTACTTACCAAACTTATTGAGGTAGAAGAGCTTCTTCCTTTTATCTCCTCCCTGCTCTGTTTTTTTCTGACATGGTCTCCGCCACCAAAACTTGCATAGAATCACAAATCTTGCAAAATTGTTTGAGAATCAAATGCAAAGGCTAAAGGCATCCAGAGAAAATCGCAAATAAAAATCCAAAGGTAAAATGCATACAGGAAAAATGGGCACAGAAAAACAAAAGACGAACACACAGAGAATATACATCGGAAAGGCAAACTCAAAATTCCAAAATAGAGAGAACGAAAAGAAGAAGAAACGATCTTCTGGACGAGCTGAACAAAACCACAAACATGGGTACAGTAAAATCCACAAATAAATCAAACCAGAAAAAATGATCTTCTGTGCGACGTGCGACACCACAAAGCCCTGAAAAAAACCCTCTCTCAGCAGCTTTTATGGTTCAATTCTTGAACGGCTACTCCAGCTGTCATCTTCAATGGCTAGTCCAATGGTAATATGTGGTCCCGATGACAGGTGTCACGAACTTTCTGATACTATTTAAAAGCTCAAGCTAAAAGATGCCTCTAGTTTGTCCGGCTAATTTATCTAATAAAAGTATGGCTATTGTTTATTCCTTAGGAGTCACTCTTTATTTATCGCGCAGCTTATAATGTTTATTATAAGCCAACGAAACCGCTTCTTCCGGTTACAAATTTCCAAACAGCTGATATTTTTGCATACAAAATTGTCTACCTGGCACGTAGTGTTTTCAATCTGACATATGCATTTGACAAACGTTAATTTTTCTTTTTTAAAATATATTTTTTCCTTGTATGCACATATTTAATTTATCATTTCAGTCATGAGAATGAAGCGGAGGAGGGATGTTGTTTTTCTTTTCATTTTAATATTTGGAAATTGGGTTTAATGTTTCAGGAAATTCATGGGAGTATTTTAATTTTTTTTTTAAATAACAATATATAAGCAATTTACAGGTAATTGAGGTTAATCCTCTTAAGCTCTAAGATATGGTGAGCTCCATCATAATTTATGTGGGAGTGAAGTCGTTCGCCGCCCCACACGGGAAGTTGTGAGTCACACATATGTGACCAAGACTATTTAAAAAGGCTATTAAGTGAGCAAGACAACATCAATGATCTAATAAAAAAATGTATTACTTAATTTTTTTTTTTTTTTTGGTATCTCATTTTTATCATTAAGACAAGAGGTATTAGAATTTTTAAGAGCCAAGAAACTTCATTAATAATGATATTTTGATTTAATTATAATACCTTAAATAAATGTTACTGAGTGTATTAAAAAAAAATAAGTGGAAAATATCACATTATAAAGAGCATTAAATTAAGACATATAACCTAAGAGAGTAAACATTATGACATTATAAAAGTGGTTTCACATTATTTATAACTAGATGAAACAAAGGTTGTAAAAGGATAATCAAACTAAACACAAGAATAAGACACTAGCATGTAGGAGAATTTCAATCTTCCAATTTGTCACACCACTCAATGCTTACAAGTAGGTCATCACCTTTAGGTAAGGGATCCTTTCATATATTTGCATCATTTTCTATGTTTATAGTGCATTTACATTCACTCGAGTACTAGCCAACTAAAAAGGTTGTTCCATAGGGAAAAAATGTTGAATCTAAGCTACAAAACTTATCATGATGGGTTGGCACAACCTATATACACCATATTTTTGACACTTGCTAAAAAATTCTTTTATCTTATGACTATTGATGTATTCTCCTCCTAAGTGGGCACCTTAAGGGGCTTGGTTGAATTAGGGTGTGATCAGACTTGGTCATGTGGGCTAGAACAAAAAATTTGTGAGATGTAGCTACTACAACATAGTTACCCCATCCTTTCCTCGTTTCTTTCCTTTGTTAAGACATTAGACCTAATATGTCATCTTATCCCATTATGTCTACTTGCTTATGTTTGTTACATGTTATCATCCTTGCTTTTGGTCACCATGTATCTTTTTCATTTAACTCTATTTACCTTTTCACTTCTATCTCACATGTTTTCACCCTTTTTCCCTTAGGGTTCTCCCCAAGGCCAACACCATTGCCTACGGGAAATGGTGCGCTTTGACTTTCCATGGTTGACACCATTGCATTGTGATGGCGTCATGTATATATACCCCAATAACAACCAATTACAACAATGTAAAATTATCATTTTTGTCATGCGCATAAAAGAATATGTAACTCACATGTTTTCTGTCATTTCACAACTACCTATTTACTTGGAGTCTTGGACCTTAATTTTGTGAAATTTGGGTCATTGTATTGAGTTAAGAATGGAGATAATCTTGTTGAGACTTCATTTTCTCCACCAATAGTTATTATCTCTCGGTGTTCTTTCGGGTAGGATTATTACGGATTTCCCTTAGTTAAAATATCTATGGATGTATCTTATCAAAAATAGTATAATGATCCCTCGAAGGACAACTATTTAAACATAAAAATCATATTATCAAAAAGAAAAGTATATCAATCCCTCGAAGGACAACTACCTTTTAAAATCATAGACCAATCCCTCAAACGACGGCTATCAAAAATGAAAAAGTCAAAATAAAAAATTGTAGACCACTCCCTCGAAGGATGGCTACCCATGTAATAAGGCTTCCGCATCGATCAGCCTTTAAAATTCAAACTATAAAAAGCATCTTAGGAGAGCTTCCCACATCGATCAACTTTCCCATTAAAGAAAACTTCTTGCATTGATCAGTTTGCATCAAAAATAAAATGTATGGTTGGGGCATCTCCCTATGAAAACATTGAAACAAGAACATACTCTCCCATACATCCTACACGTATTAACCCTTCTCATGTCCTAGGAAGGTATACATTTCATTCCCATATTTTATCCAAGATCCTACATGTAACTACCCAATTTTAGTCATGTGTTAACATTTTTCATAAGGATAAAAGTGCAAGTGCCTTCACCATATCTATTCCCATCACCTATGTATCAAATCCAATACAAGAGAAATCACTCCATGTTTCATTCTTGACCATGGTTAAGATATTAAAAAAATCACTTTAAATTCAATATCATATAACACATCATATCAAAAACATAACTTTAACATCTTTCAACCTTGCCAAATTGACATCTATAAATATCTATCATCACATCAACATCTGTTAATATCCATAAAATATTGAGCACATCTCAGCATTACATCGTTGTGTCAAAACATCACATCTACTTAGTAAAGTCAATGTATGTCAACTGGCTACCTCCTTGAGTGTGGTACTTCACGACTTAGTTAGGATCCCCATCTAGTCCTCGTAAGACCACCTTTGTGGAAACATAAAATTTTGGTCATTTGACCTCGTCAAACCATCATCGTTTTACCATTAAGTCATATGTATATAGGACACGAACCCTTCGGCTCCCCTATCAATTGATTTCCTGGCCTTATAAGCCTACCTTTGTGGCAACATCAATTTCAAAGTCCTTTGACCTCGTCAAAAATCATTTTTATGTTCCCTTGCCTATGTTAAGTCATACATCTATAGGACACAAGCCCGTTGGTTCCCCTATCACTTGATTTTATGATGGTACCCAATCATGTCTCTATACCTCTTCCTGGGAATCATTTATTATCTCCCATCTTCCCATCTTTGCATCTTTCCATATATATCTTTCAAACTCATGATTGATTCCCTTTTAGGTCATCAATCCCTAGTTTGAGGGGGAGCACCTCATCATATAATTCTACATCTTTCACATCCTTATCTATCACATCTCATTTTGTCTCACGGATTGTCTAAAACCACTCAACAAAAAGGGTCTAATGTAGACACGTAAAATTTGCAAGCTAATCCCCACGTCCACGTATGCTAACACCCCTTTAATATCACAACACTATCATATTATACATTAAATACTTATCCTAACTCTTATTTCCCCCATAATATTTACTCCCCGTAAATATCATTCTACTGATTGTAAATCTTATTTTATCCTCTCCCAAACCACTTACAAACCAAAATCAAATAAAATAAAACAAAATCAACAACTTCTCAACCATTTAACAACCTTCCTAACCCACATAACCTCTTTCCAACACATATCCTTTGTCAAAAAAAATCTCTATTTGGGAAGTAGTTTCAACCTTTTTCCCGTAAAACCCAGATCGCTAAAGCAATCCTAACGAATCACTAGAGATTCTCCTTGGTTATTAGCGACCATCTATAAATGAGTCTCAAGCATCTATTTGAGATAAGATTACACCTGGACATTTCTTAAGGACTTTACATTACATTTTATTTGTATCATATCCATGTCACAGAGTCATAGATCATCATATCAACATTCAAGACATCAATAATATCTTTTTCACCCTTCAAACATATAGGAATCAACTCAACAATATTCTTGCATCTACAATCCTCCTTTCTCAGGTAAAATCATCCTCTTTTCATAATTTATCAACATATACAAAGATACGTATATTTATTCAATTAATAATTGTGTTTATGCATCACATATAGGCCTAAATCAACCTTCCTAGCACCCCTTTTGAGCCCTATCTTCATCCATTGTCAACCTATACACTTTCATAGTAATCATTGACGATTCCCTAGAATCACTAATGATTCCTAGCAATCGGTGAGGATTCCCAACAATCAATGACAATTTCCATAATTTCTAAAGATTCCCAAGCTTTCTTCCAACAAGATCACGCGATGATAGATCGGGATCACTAACGACCCACAAAAATCGTTGACGATTCATGTCTAAAAGGTATTTTGACCCCTAAGCTTGCTTTTTAGACATCTAAATCACATAATTTATTACCATAAGGCCCTTCAAGTGTCTTTCTAGTCATATCAAGCTCCTTTGATCCATATTTAGCACTCTATCAATTATCTAAATCAAATATATCATCCTGCTCACCTTTGTGAGTGCATAACTATCTACATCCTTGCTCCTTTGAGCCATTTTGTGATCCCTAGAATCCCTTTAGATCAGGTATCACCATCATACCATCATATAGCCATGGACCGCATTAGTCCCTTTGCCTTTGCATTGTTGGTTATATCATTTGTTTTATCATTTTATCTTATCATTATCAGATTGATTTCTTGAACGCGGATTGACATCCTTGCAAGGAAGTCCATTGACTTCTGGGCATTGGCGTTTTCCAATAAATCCACCATATATCTATCTAATATTATCTTTTTCTGAGTTTTTGTGCATTGTAGGTGACCTATCCCATTGGAGAGAAGAAGTTATGTGTCCGTTTGGAAATTTTTACGTCGAATCAACCATCAACATCAGTATTCATCATCACGGTATTGTTAAACCTTATCGTCTTCTCGAGGCCGGTTTGTTTTTTCTATTTCACTTCATTGAGTTAAATTTGGAAAAAAACACTCTCTCGCACACTAATAGGTAAATGTGAAAGAAGGTCATGGGATCCTCCCAAGTTAAATAATTTATGACAAAATTTGTAAGCACTATTGGAAGCACAATGACTATGAGGGCGGGTGAATCATGTCATACAAATTTTTTTAATTCATTTACCAAACCATACATTCATCATTATGATTATTCATTCATCATACATAACCATGTGAGTGTAGTTACAAAATCATGCACTTTAGACATTTATTTATCCCAGTCTCAAACTACTATTTAAAAGGTTCTTGAGTGAAGAAAGTACTAATTAACTCCCATCCTTTGGCCATCTTATTTATTTTATTTCATTTCATAGTTTGTTACATATTGTATCCATATGCCCACCATTTTTCGACATTTCGTGTTATTTTAGCCTCAAATGGGGTGACAGGATTAATCTTGGGGCACCCATGGGCGCCATAGTCCCACCGGGCGCCCGACTCTTTTGCACTTTTCCACCACTTTTTGGACCTCTTCTAGCCATTTTTCATCTTTATATTTCTTTTGGTCGACCTTTTCAAGGTTAATTATGAAATTAGATCAAGATAACCCTATAAATATAAAGTTATGAGACCATAATAAGGGACCTAACATCACTTACTACTATCACTCCATCTAGAGTTGCATCCATTTATTGCATTGGAGATCACTTGCATTCACATAGCTCCATCATCAAGGCACAAGCTAGGACATCTGCATCACACTTCATAGGGGGAGGGATTCTATTCTATTCTATGCACACATTCTATTACATTTTCTACATTTAGTTATTGCTCGTTACTTCACAAAGTGTAACTGACACAAGAGCACCTAGGGCACGACATGCACACACTCACCAGAACTACATCCGGGTCCAAAATGTAGTGCAACACTCAGTTAGTAAGCCCACTATTGTGGCGAGATGAGGTCAGTCTGACCCATTCATTTACATATTTATTTTTTTAGGGTTTTAATACTTCCTTTTTGTCTTTTGCAGGTTATTCTTCCTCTTAGAATATTTGGAGCATTCAACACAATACAAGAAAACTAATGTGATAGACAATGAATGTTATCAGTCATATCCAAGACCATTTCGAGGCCTTTTTCCCTGGACAGGGCACCTATTTTTCGTACCAAAGCACTCATGGGCACCCCAATCCTCTCCCAGGCACTCCAGTCTAGCCATATCACCCAGATCTTCCCTCTGCAGTACCCCGACATAGTCGTTCCTACTTCTGATTTATCCAGATTTACTCGCGACACTTTTTGACAAGAATCTACTATCAATTGAGTTATTTCCTCTTCCTTCTTACACATTAGGGTTTAGTATTTCATTTTACATATTTTCTTAGATCATTAGCATACTATTTTTGCATTTGTTTACTTCATTTATAGTTGTTCATAGCTTAGATTAACTATACCCTACACTACATAGTTTAGTCAATTTTAGTTAATCATTTTAGTGAACCGACTCACACCCTAACTCCATTTATCAAGTCCTTAATGATGGATTTTCTAATCATATCGCATTTTGGTCTCCTCTTCCTTCCGATGATAATGCTTTTGATAACGATTAAACATTGCACATTATATGTCGTATTTATAATATAGCTATCAAACACACTTTAATCGAGAATGGTTATGAACTTAACCTATGCTTTATGTCCTTCCTTAAGGCCTTAGGTTTTTTCGCTTCTGCCATTAGTCCATATTCTATTTCATTGCGTGCTTATGATGGTTCCATTCGCCCATGTCTTGGTCATATTACACTACCCATCATTGTAGGACCTAAAATTGTCAACACAAGTATTTTTCGTCATTGACCTTCCCGTATTTTACAATTGTCTATTAGGTAGACCATGGCTACATGTTATGCAGGTCGTTGCCTCTATTGTCCATCATTGTGTTAAATTTTTACATGAAGGTGTTGAGCATACTATTCTTCGTGACTATGATCCATTCCAATATTGTGACCATGCTCCTCATACTGGTCTTCCTATTCCATGTACTAACACTAAAGATGAGCCTCAACTTATTGAAGTACCACCTCACCTACCACCACACTGACGGTACTATTTGTGTGATAGATTTAGTTTCTTCTATGCCACCTGTTACTAGTACTACTATGATTCATATCGGGGCATGTCCGGTTTATGGACGTCGCTCTATCACATTAACCTTCACCTCCACCACCTACCTTAGTACCCCCACCATTCACTTATACACTTTTCATGAATGAATTGTACTAGGAACATATTCCATTTGATCCTACATGAGATGACAATATATGTACACATGAGGGTATAGATCACTTAGGGTTTTCTTTTGAGGACCTCTATCCTACATCACATGCTCCTCATATTTATTATGGCTTTGTTCGTATCACTTGTTGCTTATGGTTTATGTGTCTTTCATCTTACATTCCATTTATCACATACTCCTTGCTTGTCATCACTTACATTAGGACAATCATGGCTTGATTATATTGGAGGTACACTAGATCTCGGATCATATAGACATTTCATTTCATATGCCCTTTGGACATGTTTTCATTTGTAATATCTCCTTCCTAGGATACACTCAAAATATCACTTGTTGGTATGCACACAGTTGTCCACTTCCTCCATTCACCGATGAGGAGTATTCTATGGACATGTACAACTTACGCCTTAATGGCTTATTACGCGACCCACCCAAAACTATTGATTATCAAGTCACTAATGCTTACCCATTCGATTATGAACCTAAGAGAAATGATCTTCTGGATTACATTACATGATAGTCTACCTCACCGCACATATATTGGGGGACATGACACCTAATACACCCCACCCCCTCATTCTAGCATATTTACATAGTTATACATCACACTCCCAACATTCATGCATATTTTGTCTTAGTATAGTCATGCCCTTACATTCTTATACACTCATCTTCTCACCTTAGGCATATTCATCTACGATTCTAGCGTCATTACCCGATGACACACTCTTGTGCTTTGGTTCACACTTGACTGTTGAGGGATTACTACACATGAACCCCACACACTGCACCATAGGCATTACACATTGTGTTTCATCACACATTACACGTCATACACCATACATTCTATATTTCATCTACAACATTTTGACATTTGTGCATTTACACATCTTATATCATACTAGTCTTCATTATACATACTTGCATCTAGCATTCCATATTACTCATCATACATATTAATTTTAGTCTACACCATACATTACATCTCATTACACATTCTACTCATCACATGGTCATCTTTCATCATTACATATACTACATTGTCTTCTACACATATTGCACTCACTACCCGATGATGCACTTTAGTTCATCGGTCCATACTCAATTGTTGAGAGTTTACAAATCAAATGGACCTTAGATTCATCACATGTTTACTATTTGACCTTTCATCATGCGACAATCCTAGGTTAGTGACATACGCTTTAGGCTAAATCGTCACCTATTCTATCATTTTTTAATGGTATACACCTTAGGTTACATCACCAATCTCTACTATTCATCTCATAGTGGCATGCACTTTAGGTTAAATCATCACCAATTCTATCATTTTCTAGTGGGCTACACCTTAGGTTACATCACCACACCATCCTTTCATTTTATAGTGATATATGCTTAGGTCTAAATAACCACTCATCCATTCATCTTTATATAGGTAGGCTAAATAATAACTTATACATTCATTTTTTTGTGATATACACTTGCTATAGGGTTCATGCACACACCGTCACTAGGTCGCATCTCATCACTACACCTACACATTCGCCATAACACACTAGACACAACATACATTTTGACCATTTCCCGATGACACACTCTTGTTTACAATTCATTCTTGATCACGAGGGGGAAAAAATGAATCTCATTGCATACATTTCCATCCAATCGAGGGCATGCGTCTCCTACCACTCCATTTTGCATTCCATTCCAACAATCCACAACATGCTGCATATTATGGTTGCTTATACTCTTGCTTACTTTTATTATTCATGATCACTTTATTACACATGCTATTTATATTCCTTGTATGTCATTTATCTATATCATCCACACATGTGCATTCACATCTTTTTCTAGTTGTGATCGCGGATACATGTCTCCTATGTGTATCATGGATGCATGCCTTCTACCCTTCCTACACTTTGGTTGTTGGGGCATCCACATTTGTCTCTTTCAGGTGTTATTGTTTCATTTTGTACTTAGCACTTTACATTACTTTCTTATACATGCTTTTGGCATACTAGCTATCTTTCTAACATGTTAACAGTGCTTCATGTGCAACATTTGTTATGCATGGATATTTTCTTCCACACTTGTTTGTTCTATTGTCTACTATTATTTGTTATTGTTTGTGGGCCTTGCCCTTTGTTAGGTATGAACACTTTTTTTCTTATTTGCGGACATGGTGTCCTTGCATGTCTTCTTACGACATTGTGAGTGATGTCCCATGTTTACAACCCGCTTTGTGTGGCTTACTTTGTCTTCTTACATATTTACATTACTTTGCTTGGTAGCTTACACATTGTTTGTGTAGACTATACATTGTTTTCTATATGCATGCATATCTTTGGCTAGCCTTCTTATTTATGCGTGCCTTGGTTTCTACCAAGCATTTTTCAGAGTGGTTACAACATAGATTTCATTGGTCCTCTTTTGGGGCTGCATTCTCCTATTAACAACGTCACATATGACCCCAAAGAGGGGGACATCATTTGGGGGTTTTACATACTAACACAATGTATTTACACTAGTTCAATTCAATGCACTTTCCGCCCTTGACATTGTGGGTTACATACAACAAGTGGGTTCAAACTAGTCTACGAACCCCATACATAATGAATTTTATAGGACATGGTGTCCTTAGCATTATGAGAAGCGATTCTGAGCTTAGAGGTTATAGTGGGTGTGCCTCTCTACACTACTTTGGCCAATGGCGTCGAATTGCCCAAAAAACCAAGATAGTACAAAGATCTCTACACATAGTTCAGGGAAGTAGTTAGAGCTTGGAGGACACAGAGAGCATTTCCTCCCTACACTTCTTTGGCCTATGGTGTGAGATCACCCAAAAAACTCGTAGTACAGGATATCCTTCTATACTCTTTCTTGACATGGATCAGGTACACATGTTCCATTCACATTTACACTTTTTCATTGGTGTATTTTACATTTTCATGCGTCTTTTACATAGCATTTTTACACTTACATACAAACATATTTGATTACTTGATCATTTTCTCCTGCAGTCCGGTCGTATGAGAAACACACATTCAAATGGAGGTAACAACAATAACAACAACATCAACAACAACACTCCGTGGCACACACACTTTACTAACCATGGAGGTACACACACATCGGCTTTTACACACATGTGTTTCGCTCTAGGTTTACTCTCATCACTTTTTTCGTGCGTAGTTTACATCTTTAGTTTCCACGCTCCTCCATCTTTTTGTCATTCCACGATTTTTTCTAGTCCTTGAGCATTCTCATACTATTCATAAAATCAAGCACTTTAGACATTTATTTATCTCGAGTCTCATACTACTATTTACAAGGTTCTTGAGTAAAGAAAGTATTAATTAACCCCCGTCCTTTAGTCATCTTGTTTATTTTATTTCATAGCTTGTGACATATTGCACCCATATGCCCAGCCATTTTCTCGACATTCTACGTTATTTTAGCCTTGGCTGGAGTTCCCATATTAGTCTTTGGGGCACCCATGGGTGCCCCTGGTCCCACCAAGGTCTCCCTTACCCTTTTGCACTTTACCACCACTTTTTGGGCCTCTTCTAGTCGTTTTTCATCTTTATCTTTCTTGTGGTCAGCCTTTTCGGGGTTAATTACAAAACTAGATCAAGGGAAACCTATAAATATAAAGCTATGAGACCACAATGAGGGACCTAGCATCACTTACTACTATCACTCCATCTAGAGTTACATCCATCTATTACATTGGAGATCACTTGCATTCACATAGCTCCATCATCAAGGCACAAGTTAGGACATATGCATCACACTTCATAGGGGGGGGGATTCTATTCTATTCCATGTACACATTCTATTACATTTTATACATTTAGCTATTGCTCACTACTTCACAAAGTGCGAATGACACAAGGGTACTAGGGCATGACATGACATGCACACACTCACTAGAACTACATCCGGGTCTAAAATGTAGTGCAACGCTCAGTTAGTAAGCCCACTGTTGTGGCAACTGAGGTCAGTTTGACCCATTCATTCGCATCTTTCTTTTTTATGGTATTGATACTTCCTTTTGGTATTTTGCAGGTCATTCTTTTCCTTGGAATATTTGGAGCATTCGCACAATACAGAAAAACTAATGTGATAGACAATGAAGGTTATCAGTCATCTCCAGGACCTATGAAGTCCAGTTTTTAGCCTTTTTCCCAAACCAGACTATCTTCTTTTCTTACTAGAGCACTTGTGGGTGCCCTAGTCCTCTTCCAGGTCCTCCAGTCTAGCCATATCACCCAAATCTTCCCTCTGCAGGATCCCAACACAATTTTTCCTACTTCCGATTTATCCGATTACTTCGCGACATTTCGACAAACATCTACTATCATTTGGGTTCTTTCCTCTTCCTTCTTGCGCATTAGGATTTAGTATTTCATATTACATATTTACTTAGATCATTAGCATATTGTTTGTTGCATTTTTTTACTTCATTTATAGTTGTTTATATCTTAGATTAACTATACGCTACACTACATAGTTTAGTCAATTATAGTTAATTAGTGAGCTTATTAAAATGAGCAACATTCAATCATAATAGTATGCAAAAAGATACACAACACATGAATAACATATATAAGTGAGAAACCCTCATGGGGAAGAAAACCCCTTTGAAACTCGCTTATAGTACACCAAGAAAATAATTATAAGGAGCACTAAACTTCTTGAGGCACTAACCCCACAAGGAGCACCAACCCCTAATTTAGTAGAGCACCAACCCTACAAGGAGCACCAATCCCTAGTTAATTGAAACACCCACCGCATAAGGAGGATACACCCCTTAAGATGACTAAGTGCCAACTCATCCACCGATAATGATGATATTTGATTTTTGTGTTGCCAAAATTGATGGATGTCTCTAAATTAGCTCACAACTCTTTCTTCAAACCATCATTCCTTCATCTCGTTCTATCTTCTTCTTCTTGGTCTTACTTTAGCTCTAAGCTCTTGCTCACGTGCCCTTAATCAATATTCAACCTTTAAAACACATCATCATCTCTGAAATCATGAAATAAAATCTCCTTCACACTCTTAGGCAGGTCGCACTTTTCCCTCTCACAAGACTTGCTCACAAAATGATCCCAAACACTAACTTTATAGCCTTTTCTTCCTTCTAACCCAAGAGAGGTCAGTCCTTCATGACTAATTCAACCCATAAAATTTTAAAACATTCCAATAAACTCATTACAATGGTCACATATGACCCATATAGGTCGGCCATGCCAAAACCTTCATTCATGCACCAAAAGACTCAAAACCCCATCACTAGGATGAGAAAAATCTAGTTATACCAAAACCATGCTTAGTAAAGATTCCTAATTCACCATACATGATTAATATAACATATAAGCATCAACCATGGTTGAAAATTAGCTTGGAACAATCAAATATTTCATTATATGGGCCCACTTGCTCATATCCTTTCACAAACCGGTTGTTTCCAACAACCTAATTTCACCTTTTGGAATCAAGCACATTCCAAATCAAATAAAATATGGAATGTGATCAATATCTAGAATTATTATAATGTGTAGAACACATCTATGTAATTTATACCTCATGAAACATTCACACATTCAAACCACAACTACTTTTGTCTTCACTAAAACAAGTTGCCCAAAAACTAGTTTTACAAACTCAACTAGTTTTCGATCTTGAAGTAGCTTTTAATACCTCTAAAGGCCTTAAATAGGAACAATTTTCATCCCTCTTCACTCTCTAGGTGATATAAATCATCAACTCATTCATCTCATGCCTCAAACAATCGATTCTTTCACCTAAGAAAACATGTCCGAAAATGTAGCTATCGTCTTATTCACAAATAAACTTGAAAGAGACATCAAATGAACTCACCAATACTCAATCCATACATCAATAAAACTCTCACGATATCCTCTGTCTATAACATATTATAACTCCTTCCAACTCCAAGTGGAAGGCCTTTAACCAAACTAATCTCTGCAAACTACTTTTATGTCTTCTTGGACTTAAGAACTGACAATGAGCTCAACATGCTCCATCATACCAAACATCAATTAAAAAGTAAACCAAAACATGGAAAACACTTATAAATCATGTATAAGAACTCATCAACCTTCACCAAGCTTGAATAACTCAGAATCATCAACTTTACCTCATGTAGCACTCGACACCCTGTTATAACAAACATCCTTCAAACTTGACCCTCGTAACAGATCATAACTTTTGAATACCATTTAAAATAATACATTTTTATATACCAATTAAAATATATCTAACCCAAATTCACAACATAACTTGAATCAACTCCTAACTCATCGTGTAGCTCCTACAATTCCAATTTTACTTGAAAGTTGTTTCAAATTGCCCCAAAATCCGGTCTTCACAAATAGGGCACATACTTAATTTGTTCACTTCAAACATAATATGAGACTATAATTTAAATATATAAAAACTCATGGGCTAACATAAATGCCATTTATTCTTTACCTTCTTTGGAGAACTTTTCCTTAAACTGGAACTCTTCATAAACAAGCCATTTTAGGTGGGGCCACATACATCATCACTGCTCTATCTTACATTTATGGAAATATGTAAGAGTCCTCTAAAACATACAATCATAAATTTTATATAACCAATCAAAATAGACTCTATATACTCACTTTTCTCCAAGTTGTTCCTAGCTAGAGTTTAGCTAGGGTTTCAAACCACTTTACCTTCTTAACGATCGTTCATAAAAATGTGACGATCAAACCACCTAATTATTTTTTGAAAGATTAATAAATGACCTTATAATCTATTCTAAATATCTCAGGTCCCCATTAAAATCATACAGTTCACAATGAGCATCAGAAGGTCAATGTTTTCTCTAAAAACAAACTGAAACTTACCCAATTTTGCTAAACATTGCATATCTTGAAAAATATTCTTTAGAATGACCTGAAACTTGTCATGAATAATCATGAAGACGTCCTCTAGCTTTCCATATCAACCATCTAGCCCATATATCTCTCAAAATCTCCATCCATTAAGACTTACCTTTGCTAAATTGTTTGTTCTCACTGTTTGCTTCCCAAGGACCTCATAAATACATCAAACCATTGAAAACTGGCCTAAAACTCATCATACACATTAGGTGCACTGCCACTATGCTACAACCATACTCCACCATTACTAATTAGGTCTAAATCTCACACCTCCATCTCATTCTATATGCTTCAGGGCTAGAAACAAACATGGAATGACCGACTATATTGACCTTATGCGAGACTCAAGGATGCCCGTAACACATCATACCATCCATGTTTGACCTCATGAAATTAACCAATAACCTCAATAAGAATCATACCATGACTTAACATACTCAATCACGCACTAGAACACTATAGACCTTCACCAAACTTGATACAACCACTCAATATTCATGTTTAACACCGAAAAAACACCATATGAAGACTCACATGACCTCATGAAACCATTTTCCATCAATGGAGTTGGCATTAATGACAAACCTAACACACAATGACCAACATACACTTGTATATGATTATATGTAACTCCCTTTGTTGCTTGTTTTGGGAAATTTGATTGTTGAGAAAATGGTTATTTCTCTCTCTCTCTCTCTCTCAAAAATGAAATGAAATGAAACGAATGTACCCCGGCTCTATCTTATTGCATGCTAAGGACATGAAATCATGATAAAGGTGGGAATGTGAAAAGGGCAAGGCAAGAAGTACCCAAATATCCAAGGAACAACATTTGAATAGGAAAATTACATGGTGACATAAATAATGACCTACGGGAAGAGGTATGATTAAATTGGGATAGTATATCCCATTCCAACAAATGATACATAAACATATTATGAAAGTATTGAAGTAGAAAGAATGTTTAAAAGATATAAGTTTTTACAATTCTTGCAAGAAATCAAATTTTATATATAGCTAATAAAGTATTTAATATAGAAATAAAAATGCGGTGAGAAAAACACCATTTTATATGATGATAAACAAAACAGAGCTTGATTCCTCCTAGAGACGAAGAGAGGTCAATTGAAGTAGCATATTAAAATTCTTGGTGAACTTTAGCTTTCAGTTCCTTTCTCGATAACATCTCCCGACAAGAGAAGGACCTTAAAAATATTTCTATATCCATTCATATGCTCTTTATACGCATAAATTTTGAGAAAACTCAATATCTAATATAAGTGAACTAACAAAGTCACAAATAAAAACATAAACAATGTTTAGAACACACACGTGCACTGAGTTTCAAAAGACACATGCCCGCTTTGTTATAATCGAGTTAATCATTGCTTGTCTAAATTTGTGTATACACTCATAATACACACACACACACACACACACATCATCATCATCATCACCTACTCCAAATATTTCAAGAAGCTTCTTATAAAAATAAGATATCTTCAAATGAAATCTCTTGAACAATTTTTGTATAAGATCGATTGAGTAAAAACTAGGAGCCTAGCTTTAAATGCATAATATGACAGAGGCACTCATATATTGCAGTTACTTATTCTAGTAAATTTATCCCTCTCTCATCTTGGGATAGATATGATACCACTCCTCATATAATAGTTTATTTTATGTTGCGTTGCTTTTTCATGTAATGTTTTTAGTTCCAAGTGTCATGGCCTTCACTCTTCAGATTTGAGAAATTACAGTGCACGAGAGAAATTTTTGTATATACATTTGTGATGGTGATTCCCTCTCTTTGTTTTTATTTCCCTTTCCAGATCTACCAGAACCATCCCTAGCCCCAACTTGCTATAATTGACAATATTACACAAATTATAAGATCATGGTTTTGTAAGTAAGCATTGACATCGGTGTCATAATAGAGGAAGAGCCTACAAGGTTTATTTACTTATTTGATTTGTATACAACTAGAAGAACTAAAATTAAGCGCATGTCACATGATGGAAAATTTTCCTAAGAAAAGGTATAGAAGAAATCTTGAATAGATGGAAAAGGTTAGAAGAATCGGTGGTTGCAGGATATATCTTTCTGTTAAGGTTGAAGACGATCTCGCCAAATTTGAAAGTGATAATGTTGTTGTCTTATATAGTGGCATGGATCTATATTTCAAGTTCCATTTAGGGAAACATAAGGGTAATGGGGATGATGACACATGCCTCATCTTTAATCATGCATTGGCTCTAGCTTCTATTTCCACACCCCATGGACATGAACTCCATTCCTTGAAAGGCATGATTAATATCATCTCGTATGAAATAGTAAAGCAATCGGAAATTAAATATGATGAAAAATGGTACTGATATCAACGAAGATATATAGGAATCTCAATACATCAAAATAAGTACACCTATAACTTTATAGAAACTAAATTTTGATATAGATTTACAATTTGGCATAATCCTTTTTCAGCCCAACAATTTCGACAATAAACTCATATTCAATGCGATTCAATAAATTTGTGTTTCACTTTTTCACTTGTATACATGGATAGAAATAATCATCTTTATTGTCTTATTCTTTTTTCATACACATATTTTAACCATAAAAGGATTTCATCAATAAACAATTATTGTTCTTCAAAACACTCTAACCACTAATTAGGATTCCATGTTCCTTCCCTAGATTCTTGTAGAGTGTTATCTTCCGAAAAGGTATTAGTTCAAACCTCTCACCTAATTGTATTTTTATCTCTCCTTTCAACTTAAAGAATTATCTTATGACTTTAAAACTAAAATCAAACATAAACTAATAAAAAATAGTGCATTTTTGCATATACAACCCATTAGAAGGAGGTTTATAAATTACTTGAGATTGGATAGGATTTTTCTAGTGGGAGAAGAAAACTTGTCATTTTCTTCCGCATTGGCAACTACTTATGGATTTCATCATTTGATAAAGAAAGGTAGGGTGTGAAAGGAGTCAATTCTAGAGAAAAGAATAGTTGATGTGATACCACGCATTTGAGGAATCTAACACAAAGACTAAAAGATGAGCTAGACTAACCAAGAACTTGATGACACAGTAGAGACTCAACTCAACATGAAATGGAAGCTTGACGTAATGACTAAGGAACAATAACTCAAGTTGTGTTGATAGAGTTAACGGTTGTGGCCTATGCATAGAGCGAGCAAAGCAATTCAAGGACTCGACCCTATTTGGGGTGGCGATGAAAAATAATTATAGAATGCGAATAAATCATAACTAAACTCGGTATTCCATGAAATATAATAATGAAAAATTTGGAGCATAGCCAAATAAATCCAAATGGTGAGAGGAAACTAGGGTTCAAGGTCTAAAAGAAGGAGATGCACGATAAATCCTACATCAAGTTGCACGGTCTTCCATATTTATAAAATTTGGAAACACCCAAATTAAGCAATGAGCTTGCTAAAATAGTAAGAATAAGAAATATTAAAGATCCATACACCTTATACATCAAGACAGGATTATCAAATGGAGAGACTTACCGACTTTATTATAAAAATAAGCTTACCACAATTAACAAGCCACGATCGCCCCCGTAGTTTCATGCTCCACATTTTCTAAATCCTATTGCACTCATGCTATCCTCCTCACAATTAAAAAATAATCCTTGGTACAACACCTACCTAAAAGAAATATTAACAAATAATCATTTAAAATTGGTGTTGAAACAAGAAAAACCACGTTAAGGGTAAAAACTACATAAGTATAACATTCGGATCCAATAATATTTCTATTAGTTCTGACAACAAATTGTGGATAAAAGGGTCAAGACCTTTCTCGGCCCGACCTCCTAAACAATTGATCCAAGGATTATGACAATTTTATAGAAGATGATTGATCCACAGGTAGATTTTCTCCCATATCTACACCTCTAACTACTCAACAATATTTATCAACTTGAATGTATAATGTTGGTCAAATGTTTTAAATATAAAACATTCAAGCTAATATTCATCACAACAAGAACTTGTCTACAAGTATTACATCCCTATCATTAATTCAAACACAAAACAATGATACTCGAAATGTAGAAATTTAGGAGTCACACCATGTGTTTCCATTATCCCATTGGAGTGCTCCATGTGCAAGAAATGGTCATGGGTTAACTTCTACAATGTCATGGCAATCTTTGTAGCTATTGCGACCTCCTTATTATGGTTGATGGCCTCAATGGTGGAATTTCTAAGTAAGGTACCATGTCCTCTTCTTCTATGTGCATTGCATTTGCCTGACTGCGAAAAACCTTCACGGAAGGGATTTGTTTTTAATCTATCCCTTATGAAAATATAGTAGACTTCGAAAACCTAGCCAAGGTCGTCCTCAACATCCACAATATGATAGGTTCAATCTCTGTCGGGCCCAACATCCATCTTTAGGCTCCACTTTGGGTACCCTTTTCGAGATGGGTCTATGAGACCTCAACCCTCAACTCATTCGCACCTTCCACATTGGCCCCCGCATCTAAGAAAAGAAAATACTTAGTGCGAACAACTAACAAAGTGAAAATATTATTAATTTTTTTTAAAAAAAAGGCAAGTTAGAGACAATACAATTATTTTGTATCAATTGTCCCCTTTGTAGTAGTGTGGCTCTTAAAGAGCCTAATACCTCTTAATGATACAAATGAGATATCTTTTTGAAGACTTACCTATGGGGTGGTGAGTGACCGATTATATTCATCCTTAAATTATGAGGGACCTCGTGCCAAGTATTAGAGCTTCAAACTATAAGTCATTGAATAAACCTTAATTTCATTTAAATTATTATTAATATTATTCTTATTCTTATTGTAAAAATATGAACTAAAATACCCCCATAAAATGTAAGATTTCATTGTGAATTACAAGTAAAATAGGTTGAAACATTGAAGCCCCAGTTCCACCAAAAAAAAACACAAACAACATCCATCTGTCCTCTCTTCTATATCATTTATTAAATGATGAATTAAATATTTGCATACAGAAAATATCAAAACATAAATGAATGAAAGTTTTTAAAATATATGAGACCAAAAGAAAAACACAAACTAAACAAGAATATATTTTAAAATAGAAAAAGTAGTGTTTTTTAAATGCATTTGTTAAATAAAAATACACAAAAACACATTTTAGTTAATGCTTAATACTTGTCATAAGTGTAATGCACGTACAAGATTTAGTACCGACCGACTGGGCCCGTGCCATGTAAAAATAATCAACCGGTACGAAATTGCCTCGGGGAAGTGGTTTCGCCAGGGATAAACATAGGAAAATAGTGACGTCTGATAAATTAGCCTACGAGTCTACGACACATTAGATAGCGGTTTGGACAAACTAGAGGCATTTCTCAGCATTTTTTAGCCTGAGGTTTTCAAATAGTATCAGAAAGTTCGTGACAGGTGTCATCGGGACCACATATTACCGTTGGACTAGTCATTGAAGATGACAGCTGGATTACAGGTGGACTAGCCGTTCGAGAATAGAAGCATAAAAGCTGCTCATGGAAAGATTTTATTGAAGGCTTTTTGTTGTGGCAGCTCGCACATAAGATTATTTTATTCTGGTCTGAATTATTTCTGTTTTTAACTGTACCCTTGTTTGGGGTTTTGTTCCTGGTTGTTCATGCATGGCCGTGCTTTCTTCTTCTTTATCTGTGTCTGCCTTTTGAAAATTTGAGTTTTCTGTGCCCATTTAATTCTGTGTTTGCTTTTGAATTTCTATGTTTTTCCTGTGTGCATTTTTCTTTGAATTTCTATGTCGATTTTAGACGCCTTTGTATTTGATTCTCAAATAACTCTGCAATAGATGTTGTTTATCAAGTTTTGGTGGAGGAGACAATGTCCGAATAAAACAGAGCAGGGAGGATATAAAGGAAGCTCTTCTACCTCAATAAGCATTGTTAAGTTTGGTAAGTACTGTACAGTTTCTATATTTGCTACAGTTTTTCCTTAAATATTCAGTATGAGAGGTTTTTATGTTTTATTTAAGACTCTATACTTGTTTACAGTAATTGCTTGTTAGTGTTTTTCATTTATTTTAATTTATGGCTGGTAATTCAGTTGTTGATTCGATATTTAGCATGTAATTTAATGTTTAAACATAGTTAGCGTGATATTGTGAAAAAAATTAAAGAAGAGAAAACACTAGGCCTCTCCAGTGGATGAAATTCGCAATGATAAATATGAACTAATTATGTTACTGCCTGTTACATATTCGTCTTGATTTTTATTTAGGGCTTTTCATTTCTTGTCAGATTATTTTTTTAACCCGCAGTGGTGAAGGGACTGGTTCCTTAAATAGGGCTTAATGCTCATTTCCATTCCTGTCAACAATTTCTGTTCATGTTGTGAGCATATGTGTTGTGATTCATTTTACACCACTAGCTGAGAAGGCACAGAAATTGAAAACCTATAGTCCTATTTTTTTGTTTGCTAGCTGAAGAAAACTTACATTTCCTATGTACAAAGGAAACGAGTTGTGTGAAAACATTCCTTCCTATATCCAAATATCTTCAAAACAAAGGGATAAAATAGTTTTCCATGTCTGCATTCAATAACCCTCTTCTTAATTTATGATCCATCCATCTGCAATGGTTTTAATCTTCCCCTGCATTGAATCTGAAGTCTCAAATTTATTTTAAACAAGGATATTGTGGTTACATGTATGCATTCCACAACCTTAACAATATATTTCACCTCTATTCTTCACCTGCATAGATTAGTGGCCTATCACCACTCATATATCAACAGAAAGGTGCTTAGAGCTTTGTAGTTCTATTATGCTTGAATTTTGTTGATACAAGCTATCTTGTGTCTCTACACTGGAAATGTTGCAAGCTCTGTATGATTTCATCTCTGTCATAATTGTTCCCACTAGCTTCGATTTAGACCCTTCATTTGCATCCTTCAACCATCTTTTTCACTTGGAATCTGACTACTCAAATAAGTATCCAATCTTGTCTCAGAATCTCTCATTAACTCGGAATCGCTTACCTCCAGGTTTTCTTATTACATATTGTAAATTTAGCTCAGATTCACCGTTGATATACCTTATTTTACACCACCTTGGTTTCTTTCTATTTTCGTTGGCATAGACTCTAACCATCAGGCTTCCGATTCTCCTCTCTCAACACATCAACCTTGCATGCTTTGATTATACATGGAGTGCCCTATATTTTCTGATGTTAGTATATCTGAATACTCGTTGCATATTTATATAGCAGATAGTAAGGTTCTATCCTAGCCTGTTACAGGGTATAGCATTCCGCCTGTTTTCAGAATTACATGGGCATCATTCTAGTAGTAAGTTTTAGCCTGCTGAAGAGGAATTATACATGGGCATCATTCTTAAAGCCCAATAATTACTGCACTCACCTTATTTTCTTCAGATTACACGAAGGTTCTAGCCTTCTGAGCCTAATGGAGTAGAGTATTCCTCCTGTCAGTTTGTTTGATGTAATAAACAGGGCATCATTCTAGTAGTAAGTTTTAGCCAAAGAATAATTATGATGCACTCAACCTACTCCCAGCTTATTTTCTTCGAATTAGATGTCTCTCTTTTTAATATCAGCGGGGAGTGCACCATTGATTGTTCTATTTAAAATATTTTTTTAATTTCTTAAAATGCTTAGCATATGAAAAGTATAATTTCTTTTGTGTGAGTTTCTTACCCTCTTTTCAGAATAATGATTGTAAGTAAAAGTGATATATTAGAGGCCACCTCACCAAAAAGTTAACTAAATTTACCTCCTATAAAACTAAAACTAGAATACCTTAAATCTATTTAATTCACATCAAAACCCAAATACAATTCAAAAGAATATAGAAAATTGACTGAAACAGATTTTGTTCAGATTTCAGTTTTTTTTTTTACTTCGAACATTGCAGAGTGACATGGAACTATAGCCAAGGTCTGTTGTTTCCGGACTTATTGGGGAAAATTCATTTGTTTGCGTGTCCTACAAAGGAGAAGACAAGCAATTTTCTTAAAAAGAACTCTATGGTCTTTATCTTGGAATCACATTGAAGAAAGTTTGTTCCAGGTCCCGCATTCTTCAATGATTTTCAGATGCAGGGAACAAAGGATGCCGATGTCATTTCTGGGCTGAATGTGTCTTAAGAACATAGGAAAACAGACTATTGTGTTGTTCTTGTTATTAAAAACTTTGGATGAGTGAAAGAAAAATTGTTATAAATTCATTAGAGGTGAATGTAAGTTTTCCAGTCTTGTAGTTCCTTCGGTGGTCTGTACTTTTCATATTAGATGAGGTGGATGCATATATAAGAAAAACACAATTACAAGATCTAGCTAGGTTTGTTAGAAAAGCCGAGTACAAGGATTGAAATATCAAAAGAATTACACAACCTCAAAATATTGAATTCCCATTGGTATCAAACTTGACATGCGCCATGTGAAAATCAAAAGCAACGTGTGATTTCTGAGCATATTCCAAAGGGTATCAGATGTGCGAGTTGCCAGTTTGACTTTAGAAATATATTAAATATAGTAAGGAGAGCACTACAAGGAAGAGCAATGTGCTGCTGTTATGCGGTAAATCGCTAGTGCTTGAACTGTTCTATAGCTGCATTCCTCTCCTACCATCAGCTTAGCTTCTTGTGCATAGTGTTTCTCTTTGGCCTCATCAACTCTCCCAAATCTTCTCCCAAAATCCAAGAACCAAATTAAGATGTCATAGCCTATTGTGGAGTTTGTTTTGATTGCTCCAATTAAGATGTCATAACATCATCTTCAACCGAGTTCTCAAAAACTCAGTTGATGCAGTGTATTCTTGTCAATCAGAAAAGGCACTGTGGTTTATTTCTATTTGTGAAGTATAAGTGTCTATAACTTGTTGGAGGCTTGAGAATGTGTAAAGGCATATGGACAAGAAAAAAACCTTATAGAAGTTCTACAGGTGTGTATTGAAAGTTTAGAGTCGAAATACTCCCAGTCTTGTATTCTTGACACAGTATCATTCTTACCCAGCTTTCTTGCTATAAAGAAGATTGAAAATGTATTGATAAAACTGTAAAACAAATTTAGAATCTAATCTAGGTGTTGAAGATCAAATAGCATCTTGTATTGATAGAACTGTAAAACGAATTTCGTTTCCTCTGACTGTCATAGTTGAACTGCTTGGTATTTTCCTCCATTTCTTGATATTTACAGGTACTTAGAAATCATTGGAGACTCAAAAAAACATTTACAATATTGTGGAGTCTGGTAGGAGTCCTGTAGAAATCTTGACACACGAAAAAATATATTGTTTACAAATGAATTCCAGTCCTTACTACTCTCTAGTACCGTCTGTCCTGAGATGACCTATACCAAGAAAAAGGGAATGTGCCCTGAGTCAAGTTTGGATGTGAAGATTTAGCTTCATTTAAACCTCTGTTCTGTGTTTTGGTTCTTCATTAAATAAATCCTCATACCGGGTATGAATCATGTTTAAACAAATGTTAAGAGTAAACCATTGAAAATCTAGTTCTTGTGTTCGTTTTGAGACTCCATTAGAAGTTGAGACTGCATTATGTTCTTATTGTTACAGTGAACCCCTGTTTAGGATTCAATCGTTGTCCAGTAGAGGCATGGAATTCTGAGTAGTGTTTTTAATATTCTTTAGAAAATTTGGAGAAGGAAAGTGAGATATGCTTATGAGTGTTTAATAAACTCATCACCTAGACTATACAGTGACTGTAATCTTCCAAATACCCCTGTTTTAGGTCTTAGAACCATTTCCAATATTTGCAAGGCAAAGAGACTTGTGAATACTAGTTGTGTTCAACAAGATTTCCATCAAAGGATGAATGAGAAAAACAATAGAAGTATACTTATATGCATTGAAAGCCAAGTGCTTGAAACGAAAGTCCACTATATTACACAGTCTTAGTCTGAATGTAATCTTCCAATTACCCCTGTTTTAGGGTCTTAGAACCATTTCCAATATTTGCAAGGCAAAGAGACTTGTGAATACTAGTTGTGTTCACCAAGATTTCCATCAAAGGATGAATGAGAAAAACAATAGAAGTATACTTATATGCATTGAAAGCCAAGTGCTTGAAACGAAAGTCCACTATATTACACAGTCTTAGTCTGAATGTAATCTTTACTTTAAACCCTGTTTGAATCTCGTTAGCCTCTAAAAGTTGTTTTTTTTTTGAATATCTCCTCCTAACCTTGGAAGAAGTAAGGAGTCCAGAGGGAATCTGTTTAGATGATAAAGGGTCAAAGTGCCTTGAGAACTTGTACCCTATCCTATAACAGTGACCGTCAACCTTATAATCAAACCCTATCAAAATAATTTCATTCACTTGTTCTCAAACATCTGTGGTGGATTTTTGATGTCTATTAGGCTCCATCAGATTTCTTCAATGGCATGGAATTATGTTACAACATCCACCCTAATGAAGCTGTTGCTTATGGTGCAGCTCTCCAGGCTGCAATTATAAGACTTGCTGTTGTTTGATGTCACTCCACTCTCTAGGATTGGACACAGCTGGAGGGGTAGTGACTGTTTTAATTCCACAAAACACATCTATTCTCACGAAGTAAGAACAATGGCCAGAACTAAGGACAACAACATGTTCTATAAATTTGAGGTCTCTTTCATCCCCCTGCTCCAAGGGGTGTCGCCTCAGATCAGTCTGCTTTGATATCGGTGCAAACGGTATCCATAATGTCTTTGCTGAGGCAAGGCAACTGGCCAGAAGAACAAGATTACTGTAACTTATGACAAGGGTAGGTTGAGAAAGGACAGAGAAATACAAGGAAGAGGATTAAGAATTGAAGGAAAATGTTAAAGCTAAGAATTATGCATACAATATGAGAAATACCATCAGAGATGAAAAGATTGCAGCGAAATTGGATGCAGATGACAGGAAAAAGACTGGATATGTTCGAAGGGAACCTGTTGGATTTCAGGTGATTCTTCCAACGCTGACAGTGGCGCAGTCGGTCCTGGTCCTAAGCTTGAGGAGGTAACAATTCTGTTATTTTGAAACGCTTAGATGCATACTGTTTGAGAGTTTTTCTGAGGATTATCCCATGCCTTATCTAATGATAAATATGATTAACAACTAAAAAGTAAAAATAAAAATCCATCTTAACAAGTAAAATTAATGTGTTATCTCTAAGTACGTAGGAAACTAATGGTGCTATATCGTGAAACAAGTTGGCGAAGAACCTTTTGTAAGCCTAAGATTTATGCTTATAATCCTCATCACCGATCGATATATTTTATTTAATTTGCATTTTCCCAAAGAGTCAGCGGCATCAGGAAGAAGGTTACAGGTGGACTACCATTCGAGAATAAGAGCATAGAAGCTTCTCAAGAGAAGTTACTTTAATGCTTTGATTTATTTGTCATGTATTTTAAGGTTACAGGTCAGAATTATCTCTGTGTTTTTCATTGCAGTAAGGTCTGGGATTTGTTTGTGGTGTTGATGCACAGCCATGCTTTACTCTTTTTATATGTATCTGACTTTCTTCCAATATCTTTCCTTTATGTCAATGTATTTTCTCTTGAATTTTAGTTTGTTATTTTTGGCTAACACCTTTAGTCTCTGTTGTCTATTTTCAAATAATTTCATATGGTTTGTTGACTCATGCTTGAATTTTCTTTGTTGAGGAGAAAGAAAAGTATAAATAAATTAAAAAAAAACAGAGCAATTTAAGTTTAAAATAAAAAAATGAAAACCGGTAATTAAATGTTCAAACATAAGTATTAAAATAGAGTGAAAATATTTTGAAATTGTAAATTAGAGCTATCTGTTGGAAT